>APFE031511257.1:0-10655 GCA_000404065.3 Pinus taeda
AGGGAACTCAAGACTTTGGAATCAAGTATACACAGGTGGACGACTTCAGTTTGATTGGATACTCTGATTCAGACTTCGATGGAGACAAAGAAACTGGGGTATCTACTTCCGGATATGCTATGAGTCTTGGATTAGGAGCTGTCTCATGGAGATCATGCAAACAATCACTGCCAGCAGATTCCACAACAGAAGCAGAATACATGGCAGCAATTAAGGCAACAAAAGAAATTGTGTGGCTTAGAAAAATTCTTGAAGATTTGCAGGTAAAACAAGTACAATCAACTCCACTCGTGATTGACAATACCTCTGCAATAAAGTTGGCCAAGAACCCAAAGTTCCATAATCGAACGAAGCACATCAATACTAAATATCATCTGATTCGACATCATGTTGAGGCCAAGACAGTCCATCTCCATCATTGTTCCACTAATGAGCAAATTGCAGACATCTTCACCAAAGCGCTTGGAAGAGAAAAGCTTGAACGATTCAGAATGATGCTTGGACTCACCAACATCCCTTCAAATTAAGGGGGGGAATGTTGACACCTAATCATCAGGATTGGGTGAACAAATACAATTAATGTAAATAAATAATAAGAAATATGAATAGTCATCGGAAGATGAAGTGAACAGTCTCCCTCATGTATATAATAAAGACCCACTTGAAGGAATAACATGAATAAATTTGTGGAGTTACTACCTGCCCTGACAAATATTATTTATTCGAAATCTATAGTTACTCCTCATGGTTTATTTCATAGTACTAATTCCAAGTTGATATTCCAAGATATAATTTTGGAAAATCAAGTTGGAAACTAACTGCAAGGTGCTTATGATAATACTTACTTGAAAGGACCCTTGTACCTTGCATTTTCTACAAAATTTGTTATGTCACAGCTATAATGTACTGCAGATCTGCAAAATAGCACAGAATATACCCGTGAAGATAATGTGTAATAAAGCTCAAATACAAGTATATTGATCCATTGGCTTGGATCTAATTTTATTTCTCTAATCCCAAGGGTTAACTAGCTAATTTGTGATAAATACTTGAAGCACAAGCCAGCAAATTAAACTAACTAAAAAAAATGTTTTTGGATTTTTAAGGAAAATGTTGGTTGTTGAGAAAAGACTGACCCTTACCACAACTTCTTGCTTTCAAGATTACTAGGTTGTCCATCAAAATCACATTCAAGTTGAACATGCACTTTGGACAGTGCAATGGATTTGAACTCGAAGAGAGTGCAGCACCCCACCTATGTCTAAAAATCTCCACAATGTTTTGGATCCAACTAAGAGTGGCCTCTAGTGAGATGTCTCCAATATTCGAATCAACTATGTGATGTAAGGATCTTCACCCAATTGAAGGTACCCCCTATAAGAATTGGTCCAACCATTGATTTTGATTTGCTCCACAACAACAAGAGTGATGAAGTAGACTAGCGCCTAGTCCACCCTCTCCACATCACTATGTAGCCTCTCAACAGATTGTCACTCTAAAAGTTGTGTAATCCATACTAGTTATAAAGTATTTTATTTATAGCCCTATTAAAACATATGTCAAATAAACACAAAATAGAAATAACCAACCCACGCAATAGAGACAAAGTACTTACAAAAATGAAAGTTCTAAATTATGCCATGATAGTGATATCACAAATCAAAAAATTTGTTTAGAGGGCTAGCCTTTATAATTTTTCTTTTAACAACTAGTTGAACCTCTCTCTAGGAAAATATGACTTGTCATCCACATGTCAGAAAATAAGTAAAAATTTAATAAAATACTTTTATTACATAGGATTTTCCCACTTAAGAGGTTTGTTTTGCCTCACATGGCCCTTAGAAGTCCAACATTCCCTTTTTCATTGACCCAAAAGATGAAGCAATGAAGAATAGTGGCCCTTGGATGCTCAATGTTCCACTTAGAAGCTCAATGTTCCACCCAAACAACTAGCTTGAGGGTTGTTGACTTGGTCCATACAGTTCGATTTGGTCCTTGAGAAGTTCATTTCGCTTGAGAAGATGATTCTTTGACGTTACAATGGCTACTTTTGTGTCCATAAGCCAACAAATGGTCCTCTTAACCCCCACCATTCAACTCTTGACCTTGCAACGCCTACCTTTGACCTCCAACAACCACTTTCCTTAACTATAACGCCTAGTAAGACGTCGATTTAGCCACCTTTGCATTTTCTCCAATGCTCTTAAACATTTTTCCTTCATTTTTTGCCATAATTCCACATCCCACTAGCCCCATTGGCTAGAATAGTCCCTATGTTGCCACATAATCATCCCCATGTGCCAGAATGATGATGTCCTCATGCCCAAAATAGAGTTCTCTAATGCCCTAGAGAACCTAGATAATTTGTCATCTGAATTTTGTCCAACTAACTTTGTAGACCACCTTTGACATGTTGCATGCAAACTTTCGTTAAGTTCTACCCATGTTTTGCCACTTGGAACTCCAACGTGCCACTAGACCAACATTGTACCACCTGCTTCTACATAATGCATCCACCATTCAGAAAAAATTTCAACATGGCATGTCATCTTCTCTTAATTCTGAGCATTTTGAGACCAAGTGACTTTTTGACTTATGAGACCACATGCATTGAGAAACGTGAACTATTTTGGGAAATGTAAAATTGTTGAATTTGTGAGACTGCGATGTCGAAAACTGTCTGAGGAATATTACACCAAGGCCAAGGCCACATACAAACTATATGATTCATAACCATCCAGTAACACATAGGTGCACCCTGACGCTGGTCAAACTAGCCCATAAACCAATGGTCACCCCTACATATCCAGGACTCGTGTAAACCATGAGCCTCGATGAGACCCATCCAAAACCCTATGATCCTATACAAGACAAAGGGATCAAGGACTTATCAAAAAAGAACAAGTCATGTCCAACCATTGATTTCCCACAAGGGCAATGACATCTAAATACAAAGACTTACATGGTTTTTATATGGATTTTGACTTGTGACCTTGGGCTTAAAATGGTGATAATGCAAAGAGAAAACATGTATGTACCATTGTTGACATGAGGAGTAACAAGGTGAATAGTGTGATGTGACCAGGCTTTTCGAAATCATGTACAAACAACATTGTTAAATAAGTTGGTTAAGTAGAAGTCCAAGGAATGAAGACCGTGCTAAAAGAACTTTGCTTGGAACCCTTCCTCATTTGTCGCTTTGTTGGTACTCATATCCCAGACAACCTCCTTAATATCTCAATATGAGAATAAATAGGAAGAAGTGGGGGTAGAGGTGACCTAGATCAAGGCATGTCCAACGACATCATATAGAGTGGAGATATAAGAAAAGATGGAATCAAGATCAAGTTATTTTTCTATCACTGCAGCAACTAATTTATTTTTCCTACTTATTCCACAATAAGTTATTTATGAAATTACTTCAATAAAAATTAAAATAAATATTGTTGCAGATATCACACCGTAATACAGAAACAAACATATGCACAAGCATTAACACATTGACACAGATATTTTGGACAACAGTCCCTGGAAAAACCCAATGTGGGAAAATCGGTGCGACAAGGGAGGATTTTATTATTCAGCGCTTCTTCAATACAACAGGGTGCCAAACCAGCTTACCCACAGAGAGAAATAATTCTCCAACACTTCTCCCAATCCCAGCGTCAGCCCGACTAACCTCTGTGTGGCTCTCAAACCCTCTGCATCAGCCCCTGCTTGACTGCGTCAACCCTGGGCCTCTCTGTGTCACCCACGCAGGCCCAACTAGTGACTGCGCAGTCTGCCTGAAAAGCCCTGCGTCTACCTCTCCTGCCTCAGCGTTGATCTCCAGTGGCTGATCCCACCCCTTTGCTCCGTACTTGCTGCCTCCTGACCACTCACCAGGCCACTGGTTCAATTTCTCAGCTAACCCCACTCCAGAAATTGAACTGACTGGTCTCCCTCAGTGTGTTCTCCAAGTGACTCTCAAGCCTCCTCTTCTACTTTTCTCGTTGACAAATCAACGGCCGAGATTAAGTCCCTAATCAAAGGCTAAGATAAGGTCTGGCTTGATCCATGACTTTTAGACCATTCTAACACAGTTTTATATTAATTCACATTAATATTTTATTTTCCCTAAGTTTAGACTTAGGGATTTCATTAAAAATATTAATTATTTTAATATCTCCCAAACTGTTTAGAATCTACCCAAACCCTTTCTCGGTACTGGAGATCTCATGTGCCTTAGCCTCTCCACCAATTTTCATGGCTAGAGCACATCCGATGCTACCCCAAATCAACGCTCCCTCTTAGGGAGGACTATGCTCTAGTAATACTCCTCACTGAGCATCACTCTGATCATCTGGCATCGGTCCCTGTGTTGTTGCTAGGCTTGTTGCCCAACATCCTCTGCACTGCTGCATCCTGTACTGTTGCCCATGGCTCTGCTACTGCCACTGTTGCATCTATACGACAACTCCCTCTGCATCTATGTTGTTGTTGGTCCTTTCTCCCAACACTGCAACTCCCTCTGCATCCTTCTTGTTATCTCTCCCATTTCTGCTACTGAAACGGTTCTTTACCATCCCCATTTTTTCCCTGAAGTAGTCAAATTTTGTCTTTCCAAGGGCCTTGGTGAGGATGTCCGCCACCTGTTCTCATGTAGGAGTGTAGCTCAACTAGACAACTCCTCGTTGGACACAATCCCTGAAAATGTGACACCGGATATCAATATGCTTTGACCTATCATGAAACACTAGATTCTTAGAGAGCTTGATGCAACTCTGGTTATCACACATGATCCTGGTCGCCTCCATATTCCTTTTGAATAGGTTCACAAGCAGTTTTCTAAGCCATATGACCTCACACAAAGTTGTGCTTGCCGCGATATATTCTGCCTCAGATGAGCTCAGAGCCACGGACTTCTATTTCCTACTGCACCAGGAGGTCATTCCTGATCCAATGTTGAAATAGTACCCAGAGGTACTTTTCTGATCCACTGAACTTCCTGCCCAATATGCATCAGTAAATCCACTCAATCTGATATCCTTACTCCTGGTGTACAAGAGTCCATAATCGATTGTTCCCTGTAAATACCTGAGAACATGTTTGGTTGTTGCCTAATGCGCCCTCTTTGGTTCCACCATGAACTGACTGAGGGTGTTGACAACGTAGCAAATGTCTGGCCTGGTATTGACCAAATACATCAGGGACCCTATGAGCTACCTGTATAGGGTGGGATCAACATCCTTGTCTTCCGATGTATCAATCTTCTTCCAGTTGGTGATCATTGGCATAGCCATAGGCCTACAGTCCTCCATCCCGAATCTTTTCAGTATTTTTGTAGCATACCTCCCTTGCCTGAGGAAGATTTCTCCCCTCTGCTGCCAAACTTCCAACCCTAGGAAGTAGTGCATTCATCCCAAATCCTTCATATCGAATTTTGTGGCTAGATTCCTCTTGCAGTCCCTAATGAGTCTGGATGATCTTGTCAGAAAGAGATCATCCACATACAATACTAAGATTAGCATCTCGTTCTCTATAACCAGATAGTAGAGATTCAGATCCGCGTCACTCTTGACAAATCCCATCTTCTGCAAGTAGCCATCTATTCGACCATACCATGCTCTCGGTCCCTGTTTCAGTCCATACAAGGCTTTATTCAATCTGCATACATGAGACTTCTTCTCATGAGTTTCAAAACCCCCTGGTTGTTCAATGTATACTTCCTCTTCTATTACCACGTTCAAAAATGCCATTTTGACATCCATCTGATGGATCTCCTATCCCATCTGGGCTGCAAGAGATATCACAGTCCTAATAGATGTATACCTGGCTACCAGGGCAAAGGTCTCCTCATAGTCAATCCCTTCCTTTTGAGCATAACCCTTAGCCACAAACCTGGCCTTGTATTTCTCAACACTGTCGTCTGCAGCGTATTTGATCTTGTAGATCCATCTTGAACCTACCACTGATCTATCTTAAGGTCTTGGCACCACCTCCCAAACATCGTTTACCATTATGGAGTTGTATTCCTCTACCATTGCATCTCACCAAACCTAATGTTGAGCTGCCTCCTTGAAACTAGCAGGCTCTCCATCCTGAGCTACTAATGCCTGATATCTATCTGGCTATTTTTGCTCCCTCTTATTGTTTCTTGGCGCACCGATGAAGTCCTCTGCATCTTGCAGAATCTGACGAAGTTTCCTACTAGTTCTTCCTCTGCCAGCAAGTACTTTTGTTTGCTCCTCCTCCTCATCCTAAGAGTCTTCCTGCCCTGAAGAAGAATTCTTTACTTCTGTTGGTTGAAGAGGCTTAACCAACGGCTCCTCTTTCAACTGCTTCTCGAAAGGCATCTCGCGAGATCTTCTGAAAGCCCTATCCTCCATGAACTTTACATCTCGTCGTACTACTACCTTCCTGCTCCCTGGAAGATAGATTTTGTATGCCTTAGCGTTCTAACTTCTTGCTATATCCTACCAGATATCCCTTTTCGACAGTCTGATCCAACTTCTTCCTCTTTTTTTCGAGTATGTGGCAATATGCTAGACTCCAAAATATCCTAAAATGACTGACTTCAGGTATCTTCCCTGTGAAGACTTTCTCTGGAGTAATCTTGCCCACTACCCAATGAGGAGTCCTGTTCTGAACATAAAATGTTGTGATGCATGCTTTTGCCCACAGGAATTTTGGCATATCCTAATCATACATCATGGCCCTAGCTGCTTCTACAATAGTCCTGTTCTTTCTTTCTGCTACCCCATTCTGTTCCAGATTATATGGAGTTGTCCACTCTCTTCTGATACCCTCCTTAGCGCAAAAATCAGTGAAGTCCTTATCGACATATTCTTCACCATTATCTGGATTCTGAGCACAAAACTTTTATTTTCTTCCCAGTCAGATTCTCCACCAGAGCCTTGAACTCCTTGAATCGACAAAAAACCTCATCCTTGGTTTTCAGAAAATAAATCCAAGTTTTCTTTGAGTGGTCATCAATAAAGGTAAGGAAATACTCGGCACCACTGAGAGCTTTGACGGACATAGGTCCATAGATATTAGAATGTATCAATCCTAGTACACTCTTGGCCCTGTGTTTGCTCCTAGGAAATGTTGCCTTGGCATACTTTCCTAGAGCACATCCCCTGCATACATCATCTCTTCCGTACTCAGATCCAGAACTCCTATCACAGTGCTCTTGAGAATTCCCAGAGCTCCATGGTGCCAGTGACCCATTTGTCTGTGCCATAGTTCGTTCAAATCCTTGTCTCCATGACTGCATATTAGTGCCATTGGTGATTCTACTTGCAATCTATACAACCGATTACTTTTGATCTCGATCTGCACTTTCTTTTTCCAGCTCGGGTGTTTGACGTATACCTTCTCCTTGATGAAGTAGACGTCATAGCCCTTGCCTTGTAGTTGCGACATGGAAAGCAAGTTCATCCCCAATCCTGGAACATGCAGCACATTTGTAGCATGGAACCGTTCTCTCGATTCTGTTTGAAAAACTATGGTACCCTTCCCTACTGGAGTACACTTTGCCTTGTTCCCCATGGTGATCTGAAAGTTCATCTTCTCTTCTCAATATTCTAAGAAACAGTCCCTGATTCCCGTCATATGCCACGAAGCTCCACTATCTATATACCATACTTTTGATGATGCAGCACTAGTAATACACGCCACTTCTTCTTTCAGCCTGGAAACCAACATAGAGAAATCAAAATCTCTTTCCCTTGTGCAATCTTCTGAAAATTTGTGTGAGTCCCCTGACGTGGATGCCTCGGCATCGTGGTCTTGACCCATAACTAACTTTCCCTTTCTGTCTCTGATTACTCGCTCTGATACCATGTGAAAATTCTATCACTGCAGCAACTGATTTATTTTTCCTACTTATTCCACAATAAGTTATTTATGAAATTACTTCAATAAACATTAAAATAAATACTGCTACAGATATCATACCGTAATACAGAAACAAACATATGCACAAGCATTAACACATTGATACAGATATTTTGGACAACAGTTTGCGGAAAAACCCAATGTGGGAAAACCAGTGCAGCAAGGGAGGATTTTATTATTCAGCAATTCTTCAGTACAACAGGGTGTCAAACTGGCTTACCCACAGAGAGAAATAATTCTCCAGCACTTCTCCCAATCCCAGCATTAGCCCGGCTGACCTCTGTGTGGCTCTCAAAACCTCTACATCATCCCTTGCTTGATTGCGTTAGCCCTGGGCCTCTCTGCGTCACCCAAGTAGGCCTAGCTAGTGACTGCGCAGTCTTTTGTTGCCTCTGCATCTACCTGAAAAGCCTTGCGTCTGCCTCTCCTGCCTCAGCGTTGATCTCCAGTGGTTGATCTCGCCTCTCTGCTCCGTACTTGCTGCCTCCTGACTGCTCACCAGACCACTGGTTCAATTTCTTAGCTAACCCGCTCTAGAAATTGAACTGACTGGTCTCTCTCAGTGTGTTCTCCAAGTGACCCTCAAGCCTCCTCTTATACTTTTCTCGTTGACAAATCAACGACCGAAATTAAGTCCCTAATCAACGACTAAGATAAGATCTGGCTTGATCCATGACTTTTGGACCATTCTAACACAGTTTTATATTAATTCACACTAATATTTTATTTTCCCTAAGTTTAGACTTAGGAACTTCATTAAAAATATTAATTATTTTAATATCTCCCAAACTATTTAGAATCTGCCCAAACCCTTTCTGGGTATTGGAGATCTCATGTGCCTTAGCCTCTCCACCAATCTTCGTGGCTACAGCACATCCGATGCTACCCCAAATCAACAGATCAAGGCCTGTCCAACGACATCATATAGAGTGGAGATATAAGAAAAGGTGGAATCAAGATCAAGATCTAACAGGGGGGGACTGGCAAGGGAAGAAGATCTACTAGAAGTTTTTGGGGGTATGGAGAAAGGATGCATGCAATTCGCATCTCCTCTATGAGATGAAGAGGTGTTTCTTGTGGCTAAGGAAGCATCAATAGGAAACTTTAAGGATAGAAAAGGAACAACAATCATGGGAGAAGGCATATCTAAGCTAGCAATGGGGAGCTTTTTAGTCTGCATCATACCATTGATTCTTGGAGGCATGAGCCAATTTTGGGGGAAAGAGGTGGACCACGAGATGTGGGGATAGGATTTAAACATTGCTTCCCAAATGGCAAAGGAAAAACAACCATATTGAGTGGATGCAGAGTTAAGAGTTGAGAACATGGATTTAGGAGGGAGCAACTAGCAGAGATTTGTTGAAAAGATAGCTAGGTCACTATCATCAAAAAGAATAGTGGTCCAAGGTGGGCCTGGCTAATGTGGGGTGTGTGTGTTGGGGAGGGCGAGTCAACTTGAAGTGAGAAGGATCACCCAAGGAAGTAGGTCTATGCTAGTCATGACATAGTCAACTACACTAGCTCCCTCGCTATGTGGGAAGCATGTGAAGGGGCTACAGCCCGGGAAACAAGGTCGATCATTTAGTATCAGACTATCAGTGACTCACAAGATTCTCCAAGTTATAAAAGGTGCCTACTATATGGTGTAATGGGCCCCAAAGCATCATCTAACAACCTATGAAGTCACATTGTCTCATGATCTACATCTTGAATACAAAAATCATCTTTGGATTAGTTTGGGAGAGGGATCTAGGGAGCTCTAGAGCAGAAGTTGAAGTTAGCTAGGAGGATGACCTCCCCAATCACTAGACACAAGGTGATGTCAGTGTATAAATCTATGTAGGGGTCTCCATTAGAATGGATGGAAAATGGTGATGGCGATGGGGGAAAGTAGAAAATGGCAATATAAATGTCTCTGGGCAAAAGAGAACCACTAATCTGAATCCACATAAATCTGACCAACTCATCTATGACAATAGAAACTCTACTCTAAAGGCAATCTCTAATTAGAGAAGCTACTCCACCAAAACCTCTAACACCACTTGAGCACCTCGTTTTTTGTCTACAAGCTCAAAAACCAAGAATAACCTTTAATATCTAAGAGACTCCAGATAGGACTAGCAGGGGTCTCAATGATGAAGAGGATGGCCAAGACTCCAATGACCCAAGAGCATCATAAATCAAGCCCAATCATAGTTTTAAGAAACGGTCGTTTCGAAAACGGAAACAACCGAGTTGGTCCGTTCCATTGCCCTCCGGAGTGACTCGGTACAAAAAACGGCTCGGTTGGCCGAGTTAGCCATGACTCTGCCGAGTCATTGACTGACTCGGCCGAGTCACAAACAACCGCCCGTAACCGACTAAAACAGCGATTTAACATTATTTTAATGAAATTTTAAGGGGTTTGCTAATTGGTTTGGACTTCAAGGTGTTTTATGAATTAGCTAAATGTTATTTGGGGTCCATTTCCCCCTCCCAAACCCTATTTAACACACTCAAATGCTCTCTACTATTGATATGTTATTCAAATTTCATGGTAATGTTAAATTCTTAAAGTAAAAGTGACATTCTCCTTAATCTTCATTTTCATCCTTTTACTTAAATTTTTAACATTACCATGAAATGACTCAGGATGTTTGAGAGTGGTTCCGGCCTCATTGGATTTCATAAGGAGAAAGTAGAATTTTAGATTTCATTCAAAATCCAGCAGACTTATCAGTTTTTCAGGATTTTAGGATTGGGGGATTGCAATGTTTCCATTGAATTTTGTCATG
>APFE031511264.1:0-10434 GCA_000404065.3 Pinus taeda
CATTCCGAAAACAATATTTAGAACTCATGAGGGTCATTATGAATTTTTGGTCATGCCTTTTGGCCTTACCAATGCACCCTCAACATTTCAAGGTTTGATGAATTCAATTTCAAACCATTCCTTAGAAAATTTGTGTTAGTATTCTTTGATGATATACTAATCTACAACAAGTCTTGGAAGGATCATGTTGAACATGTTGACAGGGTGCTACAACTATTGGAGGAAAAAACAATTATATGCAAAAAGATCCAAATGTTTCTTTGGAGTACAAGAGGTGGAATATCTGGGTCATATTGTATCTCATGAAGGAGTTAAGGTAGACCCTAGCAAAATTAAAGCCTTTAAGGAATGGAAAATCCCCACATCCATAAAGCATCTGCGAGGATTTCTCGGGTTGACAGGGTATTATCGCAAGTTTGTTAAGAATTATGGGAGAATAGCAGCACCTCTAACAACACTATTGAAGAAAGATGCATTTTCATGGACTCTAGAAGCAGCAAAGGCCTTCAAACATCTTAAAGAGGCAATGTGCCAAGCACCTGTCTTAGCTACACCAGACTTCACAAAAACCTTTATTGTGGAATGTGATGCTTCAGGAAATGGAATTGGTGTTGTTTTAATGCAAGATGAAAGACCCATTGCTTTTGAAAGTCGTCCAATCAAGGGAAAGTTTTACACAAAGCTATTTATGAGAAGGAAATGTTGGCAATACTCCATGCACTTAAGAAATGGCAACCCTACCTAATGGGAAGACACTTCAAGGTAAAAACGAATCATGATAGCCTTAAATACTTTTTAGAACAAAGATTATCTTTTGAAGAGCAACAAAAGTGGGTCACAAAGATGTTGGGTTATGACTTTGAAATCATCTACAAAAAAGGGAAGCAAAATGTGGTGGCAGATGCACTCTCAAGAAAGGATGAATCATTTAGCTGGCAAAATGATTCATTATGGTACAAAGATCGCTTATACCTCTGTAAGAATTCCCAACTAAAACAAAATATTTTTATGGAATTGCACACTTCTCCTTTAGGAAGGCACTCAGGATTTTAAAAACTTATCACAGGGTTAAGAATGAATTTTTTTGGGATGGTCCTAAATCGGATATTCAAAAGTTTGTGGCAGAATGTTTGGTTTGCCAACAAAATAAAGTTGAAACAATTAAGACTTCGGGTCTATTACAACCTTTATCCATTCCAAGGCAACGTTGGGGGGAGGTTTCAATGGATTTAATCACAGGTTTACTCAAATTTGAGGGAAAGTGTCATCATGGTGGTAGTTGACAGACTTACCAAGTATCCACACTTTTGTGCATTATCACATCCATTTAAAACCAATACAGTTTCTACTGCATTTATGGAAACAATTCAAAAGTTACATGGAAATTCAAAGATTATTGTAAGTGACAGAGACCCCATTTTCACTGGAAATTTTTGGACAAAATTATTTTCTTGTCTCAGTACTTAGTTAGCTCATAGCTCATCTTATCATCTTCAATCTGATGGGCAAACTAAGATAGTAAACAAATGTTTGGAAGGATATCTTCGTTGTTTTGTATCTGATAAACAGACACAATGGATCAAATGGTTGCTTCTGGCTGAATAGTGGTATAACACTTCCTTCCATATAGCAACAAAAATGACCCCATTTATGGCACTTTATGGATATCAACGACCATCCATCACATCATATTTAAGAGAAAATTCAAAGGTTCAAGTTGTGGAACATCACATCTAGCATCAACAACAAGCCCTCCAACTCTTAAAGGATAACCTCGTGTTGGCGTAAAATAGAATGAAACAACAGGCAGATCAACATCGCAACGAAAGAAGTTTTGATGTAGGTGATTGGATAATCCTACGACTACAACCATATAAACAAATGTCCCTCAAGCAAGCTAAGAAGGATAATAAACTATCACCAAAGTATTATGGTCCGTACAAGGTGTTGCAAAAGATTGGTACTATGGCATACAAATTGGAGCTTCCTGCAGCTTCTCGATTGCACCCAGTTTTCCATGTTTCATGTTTAAAGAAGGTTATAGGCGACAAGCTCCCAGTTCAAACAATATTGCCAGAACCTGATGAGGAAGGAAAAATTATATTGGAACCGGAAGCAGTCATAGAAACAAGAACTTGACAGCTACGAAATCGATCAATTTCAGAGTATCTTATCAAGTTGGAAGAACTTATCCGCTGAAGATTCCACATGGGAGGATGAGAATTTTATACAGAAGCATCCATAACTACTCAAGCGTTGAGGACGACACTTTTTTGAAGGAGAGGGGCATGTTAAGTCCCTACAATAGCTAGTGATTACCTCGTTACTATTGTAGTTGTATCCCTTATTAATATTGCTGTGCCCCTATTGTACCCATATTACTGTGCCCCATAGAATTCCTCTATTGTTATTTTTGTGCCTTTATATTATTATTGTTAGGCCGGCTGGGTTATCTTGTGACTCCTTAGACTCTTATATATAGAAATGAGGTTTTGTCATTTGAATCATCAATGAATCATTCATTTGTGTAATGTAAAGAAGGCTGCTCCTTCAAAGGCGCTGAATTCTAAGGCGTTGATCTATTTTTCTATCTTCTTGTGAGTTGGTTTCATAACACCCCTCCTTCCCCAATTTCATCAGAGTCTGCTACAAGTATTCCCTCTATTGCAAGTAATGTTGAGAGAAGACTTCGTCTTAAAGGTAACATTGAGAAATATCCCTTGTGGAAATCTGTCATAAGAGAGAAAGGGCCAAACAACAAGGTGAAGGGAGGAGGCAATGCGAATTAGAGATGCAACTTTTGCTACAATACTTTCACAAGCACATTTCCGTGTGAAAGACAATTTGTTGGCTTTATTAGGTTGTGGATTTGGAGTTTGTACAAATGTTCCTTTACACAAGAGGAAAGAAATGGAAAGAGAGTTCAACGTTGGTATGGCAAATGTGACCGTAATAATAAATAATAAAAAAAAACCCCAAGAATGATGACCCCCTTCCATTTTTTAAGAAAGGCAGCAACAAATTCCCTTTTGAGAGTTCTAGTGGCGGACAAGCAGCAAAAAGAAAGACAATTTCACTTGGTTCAATGGACAAGATTTTTGAAAAAGAGAAATGGGAAGAGCTTGATCTCACCATTGCCTTTTTTTCTATCAAAACTTCATATCCTTTAATGTTGCACGCTCACCTCTATTTAATGAGATGTGCCAAGCTCTAGCTCAAGGGGCTACATCATGGTATGTGCCTCTTGGTTCAGAAAAGCTTAGAACCACATTGTTGATGAAGACAAAAAAAGAGGTGCAAGAAATGCATGAGCCTATTAAAGCATCATAGCCAACATCTGGGGTTAGCATTGTTTCTGATTGATGGACAGATCCAACACAACACCCATTCATCAATTTCATGGTGTCTTCCTTGAATGGTTCAATTTTCTTGAAAGCAGTGGATACACTTGGAGAATACAAGGATGCACAATATATGGGTGAGTTGTTTATTAGAGTTATTGGAGATGTACGTGTTGATTCTTGTGTGCAAATCATTATAGATAATGCACCTGTTTGCAACACTGCTGGCATGATTGTGGAAGCTAAATATCCACAAGTGTTTTGGACACCTTGCATTGTCCATTCATTGAATCTAGCACCGAAATCCATTACTTCTAATGTGCTTTGGATTGGTGACATTATTGAAGATGCACGACATATCCATAACTTTGTACAAAATCATACAAATGCCCTCACTATCTACAAGGAGTACAATAATCTATCATTGTTGAAGATTGTGGGTACACGGTTTGCCTCTTCATTTATCATGTTGAAGAGGTTGAGGGAAGTCAAAACTGCTCTTGGGGCCATGGTTATTTCAAAGTTTTGGTCTTTTTGGAGAAAGACAAATCAAGTAGCCTCTAAAAGAGTGAATGACACATTGTTAGATGATGCTTGGTGGGAGAGGGTAGATCTATTTATTCAGATCATGGACCCTATCATTTCTTTGCTTCGATTTCCAGATACAGACCAACCCATCCTAGGAGAGGTTTATGAGAGATGGGATTCCATGACTGAGTTTTTGAAGAGCCTTATTTTACAGAGTGAGTGCCTCGAGTATGAGACATCCCCAGAGGCTTTTTGTGGTACTATATAGGATATTCTTGTCAGCAGATGGGAAAAGAATTGCACATTTTTACATTGTTTGGTTCACTCATTGAACTCAAAATACTACAGCCATGAGTGGTTGAATGGTGGACCTTCCTGCATATTCCCCCTTCACATGGATGGTGAAATTTCACAGAGGAGGAAAGATGCATTTGGGGGGGTTTTCCACGATAGAGCATTGCTTGATGAGGTGGAGGATGCATTTGCAGAGTTTTCCACTGGCGCTGGTCGAGTTGCAGGATATGATGTGATTAGAGATAGGGCGGTAAGAAGCCCTATTCTTGGTGGGCAAATCATGGGTGAACAAGCCCTCCTCTACAACAGTTAGCCATGAGGCTCCTCTCTCAGGTGACTTCATCCTCTTGTTGCGAGAGGAATTGGAACAAATATGAGAATTTGTATAGTGTTAGAAGAGCAGACTGGAGCAGCCCAGGGCAGAGACAATGGTGTATGTGCACACCAACCTTCGTCTTATTTACAAGCAGAGGGAAGAGTAGTTGAAGGGAAAGACAAAGATGTGGGATGTTTTTCTTGATGATATGGGTCTGGACAACAGTGTTGAGTTGGCATTGGCCAACATGGATCTCAATGATCCAGTGCTAGAGCCTGTTAGATTTGATGATGGTGAGACTGTAGAGGGGTCATCTTCCACACCAGCAGATGTGGAGACGAATTTGGATACAGGGAGGAGGATGCAACAGAGGAGAGCAGTGGTGACCATGATGGTGAGGACAATGATGTTGATTTTGATGATGATTGAGGATTGATGACTCATGAGTCATGAGCTACCCACTGCCTTGAGGCTTGTATACTTGTAGTTTTTTATTTTCTATTTCTATTTGCCATTGGCATTGCACTACCTATGTAGCACATTTTGATTTTGATGAATTAATGAGAAAACAACTGTCAGTGTCTTTATTTTACTATTTTGTGTTTCTCCTATTGGATCATTGATGAATTGAACATGAATTTAGAATTTATGATTAATTGATTTATCATTTATGTGACATGTCACAAATTACAATTGTATTTTAATTTTGTATGTTTTATGCAATGCTATAATGTTACTAACTTTGTAAACAATAAAACTTACATCTAGATGAAGCTCTATGTTTGAAATCAATGAATTTGTATCATGAATGAGAATTTGTGTAAGAAATATCTAATTTTTAATATATATAGTGTATTTGAACATGTCCTATTCCGGGGCTCAACGTGTCTGAATTCGACACTCGAATCCTTGTATCCGACGAATTCCTAATCCACGTGTTAGGTTACTCAGGTGCCTACATATGATGTCATTGATCTTCGTGTTTTGTTTTGATGATTGCTTGATGAAACAAAGATAAAAGAAGAACATAAGAAAGTTAATAAGAACACAAAGATATCACAATAATTATCAACATAAGAAAATCTTTTTGCCTTTTTGATTTTCTAACACGTCCTTGGGAAAACATTTCCATGGACTTTGTGGGAGGTTTACCAACAACCAAGAAGGGACATGACTACCTACTTGTGGTAGTTGATAGGTTCAACAAGGTGTGTTTTGATGCCCTGTAAAAAGACGATCAGTGGGCAAGAAGCAACAAACTTGTTCTGTGGATAAGTTTGGGTGCACATCGGGACACCAAGGAGCATTGTTTCAGACAAGGATACAAGATTTCTCAGTGCATTCTGGACTACATTGTGGGGGAAGGTGGACATGAAGTTGAAGAGATCTACGACATTCCATCCACAGACATATGGACAGACAAAAGTAGTCAACAAGACTTTGGTGTAGCTTCTGAAGGGAGATAACCGAAAGCATTGAAAGACATAGGATGAAAATCTGGTAATAGGGCAGTGCACACTTATATAGGGAAGTCCCCATTTGAAACCTGTTTTGGATAAGACATAGGATGAAAATCTGGTATATGTACACCATTCTTACAATAGGGCAGTCCACACTTATATAGGGAAGTCCCCATTTGAAAACTGTTTTGGATATTCGCCGCCTTTCACCTTTGGATATTGCACATGGGTAGCAAGGAGTGAGGGAAGATCTTACAGGAGGTGTTTTGAGGGCTGAAAAATCTATAGAGAAGATTAGAGAAATCTATCTACGGGCATAAGAGACACTGTAAGAGTCGCAGGATAAATATAAGGACAAACATGATCAACATAGAACAAAGAGATCGTTCAAGATGGGAGACAGAGTATGGTTACATTTGAACAATCAGAGGCTACAAGGGTCTGGTAAGAAAATCAAGGCTTTGAAGTATGGTTCCTTTGAGATACTAGAAAAGGTGGGTGATAATGCTTATCGACTCAGTATACCACCATATATGCGTATTTACTCAGTGGTGAATATAGAGAATCTAAAACTCTATGAGCATTCCATGCTAGATTAGGAAGATGAACAAATCCTTCTTTTTGTGGAGAATTTGACACCAGATGCTCACGTAGAGTTGACAGAAGATACAGTTTTGCAAAAGAGGTCCATAACTGCAAGACAGGGTCAACATGACCTTTGGCAAATTAGGTTGAAAGGACAACTTTTAGGGAAAGATAAATGGTACACCAGAGAGAAGGTGGAGGATAAATTCTTCACCTCATTCAGTAGAAGCTTTTGGGGACCAAAAGCCTACCAAAATGGGGAGGTGTGATTCAGATTGGATCATTATATTGTTTGTCATCCATCTCGATGCATTCAGAGTGAAAAGAGTGGAGGAATAAGTTCACGGGACTATTTTTATTGCGAAGACCTAGTTGAGCAAAACTAGGTCTGAAACCTTCAGGGAGCATTTTTACGCATCAAACGACGTTTTTTGGGGGTAAAACTATGTCGCTATAGTGCAACACATTTTCATGGTATTCTACACACAAAGATCTTTCCAATGATGCAAAAAGCACGTTAATCAGGCCCTGTATGCGTAAGTTATGCCACTTAAAAGTTGACCACCTTGTTTTTTCACCCATAATTTGGGAGGACGCCGAGTCAACTCCCATTATTCATGGAAAATGGGTTATTATATATATATATATTTTAACCTTTTTTATTTTAGTTTTTTAGTGACTATTTTATTTTAGTTTTTTAATGGCCAAAGACTTGATGGCAAATGGAGAACCTCCCAAGACTTGTATAGCGAAATGTTTGAATTGCGATGACAAGGAGTTGATGAAGACTTAATGGCCAAATGACTGGATCATGTCTTACATATTCAAAATAAATTATTTAAGAAAAAAAAGCTTAAAAAAAATACAATATATTATGGAAAAAATATTAAAATAAAAAAATAAAAAATAAAAATGTATACAACATAAAGATAAAAAAAATCAAAGATAAAAGGTGATATAAAAAAAAAAAAAAAAAAAAAAGAGGCGGTTGGCCCTTCTCAACAACCATCACTGTTGTCGACTGAACCCCACCGCTGCACGCAGCCTCCGGAGCCTCACCTCCGACATAGACACTCGATTGCAGCACTAGTGCCCAATTCCGCACCCCAATTTCCTTGTTTGTTGTAGCCACCACCGCTCTTCTACTGCTTGCCTTATGTCAGCCGCCACCACCGCTCTTCTAGTCAGCCGCCACCACGGCAAACTGCTGTGGTAAGATACTACTGCCATAGTGCATAGTCGCCCAGACCCTTTTGTTGCAAGTAGCCGTTTATAATTTCCACCGTATAATAATTAAATAGATTGAAACTGCCCATAGAACAGTTAAATCGAATCTGTGCTATCAGTTTGATGTAACCTCCAATTTCGCTGAATTTTGATACAATTTTCATAATTCCGTACAGTCTCCTATCCATCAATATTAATAGCAGAAGTTGTGTTCGAGGTAGCCAAATATTACTGGGGAGGAAACTAATATTATTTTCTAAGCAATTTGTTCCAAGTGGTGCAATCTTTCATAAATTAAATGGTAAATTAATCAAGCCTTTGGAGTTAGAAAAGAGAAGTATTTATATTTAAAAGGAGATATATTTTTAATATAGGAGGAGAAGATTTTTATATTAAAAGGGATCAGATATAAAAAAGGGGGCGGATGCATTATTAAAAGAATAATAACAAAAGGTGAAAAAGAAAAAAACTTATATAAAAAATAAATAAATATATTAAAAATATATAAAAAAATTATAAAAGGGAATTTATATAGAGAAAAGAAAATTAAAAAGGGATTATATTATTTAAATTAACAAAAAAAACAAAAAAAGAACACACCGACGTCGGGCAGCCATACCCATGCCCTAGTGGTAGCCACCATCTGACGTTCTCCAGTCGACACCATTGACCTGTAGCCGCTCCAGCTGCCACCGTTTACCTGAACGCAACGATCGTCGCTCTTGCTACACCCGACAGACCAATGCTCCTCAATGTTGTGCATCTGCTACCATCTCTACATCATCCCTGCTCTGCAACTGCTACCCTCCATTCCACTTCTTGTTCCTCAATCATTGTATCGGGCCCTCTATCTCGTTTTTTTATCACAGTTTAGAGCGACAGAAGTCACTGTAATCACTAGACCCAGCAACTGTTGAATATCTCTGAACAATTATTCACTTATCGCATAAGCGTCGCTAAGTTAATTTTTCGAACATACTTCCCTTCAAATTATAATTATCATCAGACTACCATGTGGGCATAGAAAGTGATAAATTAAACAAATTCAGATAAAAGTTGATTGGTCAAAACGTAAGAGATCAGTTACATAGGTACAAGACAAAATCGACGGTAGGGTACTCACGCCATTTGAAATTTGACACTACCATACATGTACAATCGCATCACAATTTGGAGATTGTTCCATACAACCACTCATTTGTTAATGACTGATAGTTGACTCTTCAGTTGATTGTTCCGCCAATATTTTGGGTTTTCTTTTTCAAAAAGTTGAAGCTAATATATTACATTTAAAAAAATAATAATAAAAAGGAAAAGGTATTTTGGTACCATTGGGAAAAGTGTGGGCCAAAATAATTTTAAACGTTTCCAAATTAAGGGCAGGTAACAATCCCCTGGGTATATTTTATTAGTTAGTATAAAAGTGATTTAATGGGAGGACAATATAGTTGAAATATCAAAAGCTTCAAGGGAAATTCTTAAAGTATAAAGTGTTAAAGTTATTTTAAAAATATATATTTTATAAATAATTGGCTAGCCACATGGTTATGATGTAAAAGACTCTAGAAGACTCTATATTATAACTCTGGTTAAGGGTTGAGGTAGTCAAACTTAACCACTAGTAGGCTATTAGGTTGTGTTATAATCAAGCCACTAGGAGGAAGAGACATTCCATTATTTCGAATGTATTTGTTCCATAGCTGAGCAAAAAATAGCCAAAAGGGATAGGAGGTAGAGCACACAGAGAGGATCTGTACACTGTAGCAACCCACAGGCCACATGCCATACTTATTTGTACTTGCAGTCATATTTCCAGACAGAGAGAGAGCAGAGCGGTCTCACCGTCCAACGGGGTTTTTCTCCCGAAAGGGTTTCATAGAGCAAATCTTGTGTCTTAAGTGTGTGTGAGCTTTTATTTTTCCCTTCCTTATTTTCTGCGTAAGTTTTATTTGCATGCACTATTTACAGTAAAATATATAGATCTAGAAATCTAAGAAAATTGTAATAGTGTAGAATTTCATATTTTAAATATAATATTATCAGATTTGTTGTGACAAACTGTCCAGTGGAAAATTCACGACAATTTACGAATCACAATGACATCATCTTGCATCAGATTAAAACTTTAACACACTAGATCAAACACTTGAAAACTACACTGTTTTCTCATATCACACAAAACTTCAAACAATTGCACACAAAAGAATATTCACACAATCTTGCCAACGCCCTAGATCACACAATACCATAATCGATCCTCATTACACTAGCATGTACACACACAGGTATATTTTCGTATATCTTCAGATCGCTCGTTGGCCTACCTTTGATAGATCTATTGCACAACCATCAAACTTCTTTACATTACTCCAACCTCATGTTGTAGATCAACTCATATACGTAGATCAATCTTGCACTTGCGCGATTTTTTGCACGCTCAGGACACGATGTCTCTAATGCACAAATCAACTTTTCACTACACCTACCTGTGTCAGAACAAAAGAATAATTAAAGTCCAAACATCAGATCGGAAGAACAGACACCATCACAACCCATAATATTTGCTTGATTGATCACAACTTCAGAATTTCAGAGTTAAAATGCCTCAATTAATTTTATCGCATGCACTCTAAGACTCTGCCTTAGAGATCCTTCCAAATCTGCCTCAGAGCTACAACAAAAA
>APFE031511272.1:0-16085 GCA_000404065.3 Pinus taeda
GAAATCTTCCACTATAGATAGTATTTTAGGAGGTATCAAGATTACGAAAGAATATCTCATCATCATAAAAAAGAAATAGTAGTCCACAATAATGTATTTTTGAAAGGCATATTATGGATATATTAAAGGAAGTGTATAGATATAGTCCTTTGTTCCAGTTACAAGGAGACATCTAGTAGAGGATCTAGGTTGACTTGAACAAGATACCTTATACATATGTTCTATAATAATATACAGTGAAAATGGGAAACCCTAACCAGAGGGCATGATACCTATATTATCGCTTGGATTGAAGAATATAAAATTGATAAAAGAAGTATGCTTGGTTGGAAAGTTTCTTGATACGTGTACAAGACATATCATTCAATAAATTCCAATGGGAATTTTTGTGAAACCAAGACTGAAAATCCATGATACTCAAATACAAGCCACAATTGGTTAACTGGTGATGAGCATCTTAATTTTCAATTTCTCATGACATCAATGAAAATTGCAATATATTTATATATTCCTTGTGATCATATTGGAATATAGGAAGCAAATAAAAATCATGAATAGGAAAAATATATCTTTTATGAGCATAATGAGATCAAGAGGAAGAATTCATTGACAAAAGATAAGTATTTTGTTTCCTTCTCTTTTCATTGCTTTATTTCATATTTATATCTAGCATTATTTTTGTTACTTTATTATAGTCCTTTCCCTTGTGTTGTGGTTGGAAAGAAGGGTTGCATGTATATTATAAAGAATGCTTTATGGCTACATTTAGAGGAAGAGTCCAAAGGAAGACTTGATTCTTGGAAGAAGTCTCATTGTAGAGGGATATTTTCAAGAGGGAGAATTTAAAAGTTTGTAGAAGGAGAAACTCAAGGTATGTTTAAAGTTATAAGATGTGTAGCAGGTCTCCATCATATAAGGTATGATCAATTTTATCTTTAAACAAATTCTTTATGGGTTTTGCTATAGAATCATAAATATTCTTATATTGTTAGGGTGTTAGGGTGTTTGATTTCTATATTAAATCAATCCTTGTAGTATTATTTTTTCATACTTTGATAAAACCTTATGCTTTTTATTTTTAGGGTTTGATGATAGTATCTAGGCCTTATAAAAATAACTGTAGCGAAGGTTGATGTATGATCTTAGGGCATGAAAGTGAAATTCAGGTGTAAATTCTTCCACTATGACTAAAACCCTAACAAGTTCTAGATTTTGGATATCTATGGTCTAATTCCTTATCCAAGTATTGATAACCCTATATTCTCTCCTTGTAATAACATGATAATCTTAGATATCTTTGTGCTATTGTGCTTTTTTGTACTCACGATTTATAGGTACATAGTTTTCCAAATTTTGTAAGGATATAAGCCTACTTTATATTTGATGATGGATTTATAATAATTTCGAGAATGATGAAAAGAGGGAGTTGTAAGAACCGTGATGAAATTGAAGTTTACATTGATGATTGAATGATGGATTTTTTACCATATGTAGATAAAATAAATGATGTTCCAGTTCTCCAATGACGTGATGATATAAAAAGAAGCATCATGTGTAGGTGTAATAATAAAAAAAATTGATGATGCACTTATGTCCCTAGTTGAGAGGGAGTATATGATTCTCTGCTTCATATGTCATGCACTAGGCAATAATGAAAAAATATATGTCTACTGAAGGACATGAGGACAGAGTGAGATTATAAGATCAAGGAGTGGCTAGTGCACTATTGGCGGTTGTTTTTGGTAAGTTGTGAACTAGAATTTGTTGTTTCGAGTAGTGTTGAGGCCGAGTTTGGTGTTTCTTATAAGATTGGAAAAGGAAGCTTCTATTAAGATTTGTTTGGATATTGAGATAACCTAAGGAACATCAAAATGGTTGAAGACCTCATTTTTAATCCTAACATATTGATAAAAAATATCAGTATTTGTTGGGGTCATAGAGCTACATTATGTTTTGTTGCATGAACAACTAGTTGATGTGTTGATCGATCCCTGAGAAGTTTAAATATTTTATAAGCATGTTTGGATTGATACAGATCTATGATTTGAGGGGAGATGAGTACCATAGGCTACAAGCTCAATGAGGGTATTGGCGAGGACATCTAGATGATATTTAGATCCCTTGCTAGGGTTTTTCATGATGTCTAGATCCCTCATTGTGTTTGTGTCTTGGTATGGATGATGTATAGAGCTCTGTTGGAATTGATATATTAGCCTAGAAGACATCGAGGAATATGTGATAAGTAGGTTTCTTCGATGAAACCTGGGCCCCTGATAAGTTAGTGTTGTGGTAGTTGACACTCGGATCCTTGATGATGAGTTAGTATCCTGACACTTCGATCCTTGAATTAGTGTCTTGGGAGGTAGCCTATATGATATTTCGATCCCTGAAGAAGTTTCTTGGTTGAACACTTAGATCCTTGAATTAGTTTCTTAGAGATGACAGTTGGTGATCTAGATTTAAACAGGAATGCAACAAATTATGGAGATAACCATAAACACAGAGATGAAGTGGAAATAATACCTCATTTCATTAATGTAAAGTACTGAAATATGCTTACAAACAGAAATGGAAATAAACTAGCTAGGACAATGGTAGCTTATCTCTGAGAAGGGATGTGGTGGGTACCTACCTCTGAGCAGTGTTATAAGGAGGCTCGAAGGCCTATTTATTGTTGAGAAACAATGGAAAACATGAAACATCCAAAAACATAACCCTAGAGGATGAAACACCAAACTGTGGGCCCCGTTTGGGTAAATTGGTACATCAACTTCCTGGGGTTGTAACTTTGGCATATGATCTCTGTTTGACGTGCACAATACCCCGTTAGAAAGATATATCTGAGAACTACAACTTTGGGTAGAGCAACAACATTGGTCCATGGACCGATGTCACTCCCAATTTTCCCAAAAAACATCGTTTAGGGCCTCAAACGGCTCCGAAAGTTCAGGACCCGAAAAACTGTTAAAAATAGTAAATTGTGCTACAATTAAGGAAACTAAAAAGTTGAAAGAAACAATGGTGGGGATCCAAGTGGACTTGGTGGGTGGCCATGAATATCCACCTAGATCATTCCTCTCCCCTTAGGAAGAAATGGTCCCCATTGCATTGGTTTCCTCCATGAGATGAGGAAACTTCTGGTTAGCTTGGTCCCCAGTGAGCCATTTGCCCTAGTGAAGGAGTTGGCATACTTTGACAACTTGATACAATTGGATATTTTGCTAGCCAGTGTGCTTGATCTGTGTGTCCATGATCTGATTAGTTGCATCTTGTTCCATGCAATATAGATTTAACTCTATGGGCGTCAGTTGTTTTGGAATGTCGGATGTGTCTAGTAATGCTGGAAAGTATGGCCGAAGGCGGTCCACATTGAACAGGGGGTGTAGGCCAAGGAATGGGGGAATGTTGAGCTCAATTGCATTGTCTCCCACATCCTTGGTAATCATGTAAGGACCGTATTGGAGTGGTCCAAGTTTCCGATAGGCTCCGGTAAGGTGTTCCTTTTGTAAATGCAACCAGACTTTGTTGCCCACTTGAAACTTGTGAGGCACTCGATGTTTATCATGTCGCCACCTGTACTTGGCATTTGATTTCTCCATAATGGGATGGACCTGTTGGCGAATATGTTGGATGTGCTCAATGAAACTCTTTGCCTTATCTGTTTCGAACTAGACATGAGTTGAATCTACATGAGTAGCTACAAATGGCATGGCCACCTCAATGGGACATAGTGGCTGGAATCCCAAGCCCACCTGAAAAGGGTTGTGGCTAGTCAAGTTGTGGAAAGCCTGGTTGTAGCTATGTTGAACATAAGGGAGGCTCTCGTCCCATGTGTGTCGATGCTTTGAGTTGTACATGTGCAGAATGTGTATGATCATGTTGTTGACAATCTATGTCGGGCCATCAGTTTGAGGATGGAAGGTTGTCAACTTAGTGAGTTTGGTGTCCAACATCGAATATAGACTGGACCAAAATGTATTGAGGAACCTGCTATCCCAATCTAAGATGATAGACTGTGGGATCCCAAAGTGTACCCACACTCATTTAAAGAAGAGTTTAGCAGTGGCTTCTGCTGTGATATTCTTCTTGCAGGCCACCATAATGGCCATCTTCTAGAACCTATCAATGACCACAAAAACATAGTCATTTGCATGCTTAGTGGAAGGAAGGCCTGACATGTAATCCATGGAGATGGATTCCCAAGGTCAACTAGGGGTAGGCAGCGGGGTATAGATGCCTTACTTCTTGATGGTCAGTTTGGCAGTGGCGCAGATAGTGCATGAAATGATGTACTTCCTAACATCTTGTCAAAGATTCGACCAATATAAATACTTTTTCAGTACTGCGATTGTTTTCTCAACCCCAAAATTCCCAATAGCCCGACTGTAGTGTGCTTCCAAAATCATCTTGGCATGCTCGCTTGAAGGAACACAAAGGTGACCTAGGTGGCATAATAGGGCATCCTGGAGGTGAAAATCTAGAACATGCTAACCCTCCAAGAGTGTCTAGTATGTGTGGCCGAATTCTGGGTCACTTTTGTAGAGAAGTGGCCAATCATAAGTCTCATACCCACAAGAGTTGAGCACGGTGGTTAACACCATGATCGGTGGTTGACCGAGGCAATCTGCAACATTATTGGTGCTACCCTTCTTATACTTGATATTCAAATGGAACTATTGCATGTATGTGGACCACTTCTGATGGTGATCATTCTACACTCTCCCTTTGGTATGTATGCACTATAGGGGTTAATGGTCTATGTGGATGACTCTTTCCTTCCCCAAAATGTAATGCTTCCATTGTCAACAGGCCTGCACAATGGAATACATCTCTTTGTCATAAGTGGGATACTTCCAGATAGTGTTTGAAAGTGTCTCACTGTGATTTGCCACTGGATGCCCGTGTTGAGTAAGGACTGCCTCAATAGAATAGTTAGAGGCATCTGCTTCGACCTAAAATGGTTGTTGCAAGTTTGGTAATGTGAGCACTAGTGCTGAGGAGAGGCGATATTTCGACTCTGTGAATGCCTTCTATTGAGATTCAAAGCAAAAGGATTTTTCTTTCACTCCTCCCTTGGTCACTTGACTCAAGGGCCAAGTGATATGAGAATATCCCAACACAAACTCGCAGTAGAAGTTAGCAAGACCTAGAAATCCGTAGAACTCTATCAGAGTGGTTGGAGATGGTCAATCCCGAATGACTTGGATATTGGATGGATCCGCATGCACCCCCTGTTCATCAATAATGTATCCTAGATACTGAACTTCGGTCATGCCAAAATCGCATTTTATGAAATTGGCACATAACTTGTGTTGTCGCAAGTGTTTGGAGAACCTGTCGGATGTGTTGGAGGTGCTCTTCCCAACTCTGGCTGAAGATCGGGATGTCATCCAAGTATACCACTACAAATGAGTTGGTGAATGGCCGCAAGATGTGAGCCATTAGACTGAGGAAGGTTGCAAGAGCATTTTTCAACCCAAAAGGCATAACCAGCCATTCGAAAAGGCCCTCCTTGGCTTTGAAAGAAATTTTCCACACATCAGAGGGTTCGATTCGTACTTGGTGATATCCTGACTTGAAATAGATGTTGCTAAAATATTTTTCCTCCTGCAGTTGGTCCAGGAGGTCATCAATCCATGGGATTCAGTACTTATTAGAAAAAATGATCTTGTCTAGCACCCAGTAGTGAATACAGAGTCTTTAAGTCCCATCCATCTTCTATACCAACATGATCGAGCTCCCACAAGGCGATGAACTTGGATGGATGTGACCTTTTTGCAACAGCTCCTAAATTTGCCTCTTGATTTCATTGTTCTCTTGAATGGAGCACTGATAGATTGGCCCATTGGGAAGTAGCGCTCCTGGGGTCAGACCGATGGAGTGCTTGATCTGATAGTGTACAGGAACCACTACAGGGGAGGTGAAGATGTCCTCGTACTCCTCCACAACATTGTCCATCTGTAGTTGTTGTGTGGAGGGGCCCTGTCTGGAGGTCATGGCCACCATATTCTTCTTTCCTTCAGGGCGTATCATCAGGAAAACAAATTTCCCAGCTTCGGAAATGAGCTTACTACATTGTTTTGGAGTAACCAAAAAGATGGCGATAGGTGGTGCTATCTTTCCCAAAGTAATAATAACAGCACAGGGCGTTGATTCATACACAACATGTCGCTTCCACAAGTATGGCTATCCTAATAATACATCACAAACTTCAATGGGAACAATGTCACACAATACCTCTCCGTAAAGGGCTTGATGTTGTATGGAAGGTGACACTGTTGGCTCACGCAAAGATTTCATCCTTGGTTAAGCCACCCAATGGTGAAAGGTTGTGGATCTTCTGTGGTCGGTAAGCCAAACCACTTCATGACCTCTGCTAAATGAGGTTCTTTTGGCTCCCCTTGTCGACAATGAACTGTAGCGGGGAGCCATTTACCCACATCTGGGAGTGAAAGAGACGCTCCTCCTCCTCTGGATCTTTGGGTTCCTCCTTCTGGATCATCATGGTGGCAATGGTGGCATTGGGCTCCACATCGATAATCTGCTTCCATTTGTCATTCCCCTTGTCAGGTTCTGACTCAGATTCAGAACATGCATTTGATTTTGAAACCTTTAGCTTAGCCACCAATGACTGCTTGGCCCGACACTCACTTGTGTTGTGAGTGGAGCTCTTATGCAACTCACACCACATTCCCATGTCCTTTTTCAGATTCATAACGCTATTCTTTGCTTGTAGCTTTGGCGGGTTGTCTTGGGCTGCCCCACCTTGGTTTTGTCCTTTGTTCTATAGTTTGGTGGCACCTTTCCCTTGCTTCGGATTCACAGATCCAAAGTCTCACTTCTTTTGTTTAAACTTTTTCTTGACCTTGACGACATATTGGTATGCCATGCCGAGGGAGGAGACATTCAAGGATTCTATTTCTTCCTGGATGTACTTGTGTAGGTAGTCATGGAATTCGAGTACCAAATGCTGCTCTAAATCCTTGATACCCAACTTTGGGTAAAGGGTATGGGAAATATTGGTAAAATTTGGCACGTCTTCATCCCTTCATCCACTTTATGTATTGATCCTCATAGCTTTCGATAAGGTAGTACTACTCCTTGATGGCATCCTGAAATGAATCCCATGTGGGTGTGGCTGAAAATAGTGAGCCTGTACTTTCATCCTTCTGCTCACAGTAGGTTTCCTACCTGTCCTTGATGTGTGGGGCTTCTTTGAGAAGAGAGAAAATAATATTTTCCTGGCTGGAAAAATCATGAACAGAAAACTAACCCTCTAACAGATTTAACCATTTATTGACGGCATCTGCATCTATGTGACCCTCAAATATGGGGATTTCAAGATTAACTTGTACCTTAAATGGTGTGGCATTTCAAAATGAGTTGTTGGAAACTGATGCATCACCCCTGGGTAGCCGTTGAAGGATCTAGGCAAAGTTGTCCATCATCGCATTCCTTTGTCGCTCGAGGGCTTCTTCAAGCAAGATTTTGATAGGATCTCTTGCACCCTCATCTTTATTTTCATCTGCCATGGGAGGCCATTAGGACTTGCAAGGCTAGTCTTGCAAATGTTCGACCAGTTCAAGCCCTAAATCCTTATATGTCAACCTCGTTGGGGACATGCAAAGAAAAACAGAGAAAAAGTAGACCGCTATGATACCATTGATCTATATTTAAACAGGAACACAAAAAATTACAGAGATATCCATAAACACAGAGATGCAGTGGAAATAATACCTCATTCCATTAATGTAAAACACTGAAATATGCTTACAGACATAAATGGAAATAAACCAGCTAGGGCGATGGTAGCTTATCTCTGAGAAGAGGTGTGGCGGCTACCTACCTCTGAGCTGTGTTACAAGGAGGCTTGAAGGCCTATTTATTGTTGACAAATAATGAAAAACCATAAACATCCAAAAACCTAACCCTAGAAGATGAAATGCCACACTGTGGGCTCCATTTGGGTAAATTGTTACATCAACTTCCCGGGGTCGTAACTTTGGCATACGATCTTAGTTTGACGCGCACAATATCTCGTTAGAAATATCTATCTAAGAACTACAACTTTGGGTAGAGCAACATCTATCCATGGACCCATGTTGTTGCATGTTTTCCCAAAAAACGTTGTTTAGGGCCTCAAATGGCTCAGGAAGTTCACGACGCGAAAAACTGCTAAAAATAGTAAGTTGTGCTACAATTAAGAAAACTGAAATGCTGAAAGAAACAATGGTGGGGGTCTAAGTGGACTTGGCGTGTGGCCATCAATATCCACCTAGATCAGTTGGATCCTTGAACTAGTGTCTTGGTGATGACACTTTGATCCTTGAATTAGTTTATTAACACTTAGATCTTATTACCTTTACCAATTTTTCCTATATGGTATCTAGCATTGTACATGTTATTGTACTCTTCTTGGAACATTTCAACTTGAGGTCATCCTTGTACGAACTGAAAAATTATGAATGCCTCCCTAGGTAAGAGGGAGCGTTGAAACTGTAACTAGTATTAGTCTTCATAATTAACATGATGTAATTTTGATGTATTTGTAAAGAAAGGAAAAGAAAAATCATTTTAAATATCAAATGAAAATTTATTTTATAAGCATGGGTATCATGCTCATTTTATTTTTTTATAGGTCAAAGCACCCATTGAGTCCTTCTAGAGTTGATTCATGAGTCATTATAGTTGTCATCATGTTTTAGACCATTATCGAGATTTTTGTATCAAAGAATAAAAAATATGTTTATGTAAAATAGTCATTTATCACTCCTCCAATTCTCCCTACTCTTCCATTAAGTGGGCCTCATGGAATGAATTCAACCTCACACAAGAGATTATATATATATAATTATTAAATTTGACCTTGTGATACATCAAAGAAAGAATTCGATCTAAAATTTCTATTGAAGAAAGAAGTCTGAAGAGACATATAAAGGAGGAGTTATCCATTTCAACTGAATGAGAAGCCTAGAAGAGAAGATCAAGACAAAAGTTATCCTCATAATAGTCCACAGGTGTGAAAATTATGAGGTATTATAAGAAACGAACCCATTTTATGACTAAATACAGATCGATCAACATTGTGGGCTATGCTTCTTAGACATAAGAATCAAATCCATTTCATGATTGAGACACATAGAGATCAATTTCTCCAAGGAAACCCATTAATTAAGAATCCAATAGTGATAGGAAAATTAAATATCTCACATATTGTGTGTGCACAAATTATATCCTTCGCATCCGCCTCGATGTAGAGGGATGAATAGAAGAAACTGTGAATCGAGCATTGAAATACTGAGCATCATGTAAAGAACAATCACAGGGAAAATCTCCTTTGGTAGGCAATAGAGACGGTGCAATTACTTGCATACATGAAATCTAATCACAATTGCTGGCAAAAGGAGAGTGACCCTTTGATTCTCCCACACACTAACTTCTCATCTTCCCATGGACGGAGAGTAGTGTCATCCATAAGAGAAATAAAGGAAGCCATGGATGAATAAGTGGTTGCAGTGTTGTATGTCTCATGTGGAATCACGATGTTTGTTAAAGTGAAAGGTAAGCTCACGGTGACACTGTGTAGCCACGCATTCCTGCTTTTGTCAAGCATTATTGGTACCATTCATAAGTTCACAATATCGATATTTCGATGTAAAGAATAAATCCAAAACACATCACATATATGGATGAGAGCTACGTTTTATCATTTATTATTTCAATTTGTATGTATAAATGAGAGCTACAAATTAAGGATATTAAATATATTGTTGTGTATGGATCACATGATCTACTGTAAGCCTCGACAATAATAATAATAAAATTTAGCAATTCGGTGAATCCCAAAAACATTTATTTATAATATGAATCACAAAAGTCTTATATTTAAGAATAAGAAACTTATATTGTTTTTTAAATATAATATAATAATGTGAAATTTAAGAATAACAAACTTACCTATATTGTTTTTTAAATATAATACGATCATGTCAAAATTTCACCTATAAATTACCTTTATTTATAATTAGATAAAGAAAGTGAGTGAGTGGATAGATAAAGAGAGCGAGTGAGTGGATTAAATGACTAGAATAAGATGAGTGAATCGATTTAGTAGTAAAAAAATAAAGAAAATGTTTTTTTATATATAAATAATAATAATTTATATATTAAGTTATTATTTTAAATTTTAATTATTATTGTTATTATTATATTATTAATTTTTTTTTATATTTATGAATGAATAAATTAAAATTATAAATTTATTTAAATTTTTAACTCTTTCCATTTACATTAAGATGCAGTATCAATTAAAACCTGCAACATGTTTTATATTTATATCCAAAAACTTATCTTCAATTAAGTTTTATTCATAAGGAAAACAATTCATGTCGTTATAGTTACCATACTGGTCTGCGCAAACAAGCTAGACATTAATCCTATTAAGTTACATTATAACATAATAAGTATATTAAATTTAAATAACAAAACAAATGATCATAAATTTATTTTGTTTTGAAATAAAAATGATATTTATTTGATTCTTTTAATAATACCAATTATGATATATATATATATATAATATATTTAATATATATATATATATATATATATATTATATATATATATATAAAACAATCACTCATGAAAATCATATCTCATAACTAATACCCAACATAAATTTTAATATTATAACTTTAAAACATTATCGTATATATCTTAGTAACTTAATATCAATTATAAATTTTAATATTGTAAACTTTGAACATTATCACATATTAAATTACTTCAATTTAGAACTAGTTGAACCCGAGATTTATCAAACGATGAGAGGAACCAAATCTTTTGAGGTGCATATATTTCCTCAAGTTTTTCACTTTAAAAAGAGATTTACACCTCAGGAAATTTGATCCCTCTCAGAAACTGATAGAGTTGGGGTTAATATGGATGTAGGCTAGCTTTTTATATACACACACCATATCTAGGCTGGATCCATCGCTACATCTCTATATCTTTCATTCTCTCACTCTCTCTTCCTTGCCTCTCTACTCTCTCCCTCACTCGCTCTCTCTCCTCTTCCAACTCCCTCCCTCTCTCCCTTACTCTCTCCTTTTATTTCTCAAGTTCTCTTATTTTTCCTTCCTCTCTCTCCCTTTTTCTCTTACCTCCCTCTCTCTCTCTTGTCCCTCTATCTCTCTCTTTACCCTCCAACCATGTCACTATGTCTCGCCATATCTCCTTCTCTCTATTCCCCCTTTGTCTCCATGTCTCCCTCCCATTCTCTCTCTTTCCCTTCTCTCCCTCTCTCTCCTCTCTGTCTCTCTCCCTTCCCTCATTTCCTCTCTTTTTCTCTCTCCAACTTCCCCTTATATGTTAATTTTGGTAGATTAGAGACAGATTCCTGTTTTGGAAAATCCTCCTCATCAGGGAAGGCCCCTACTATCCCTTGGAAGAATTTAATTTGTTTAAGGAAAAATATATTTTAATATGAAAATCCCTATGTGCACAAAAAGGTCAGGTCGATCCAAAAGGAAATTGAACACCCTTGGATGCCTATAAATACAAGTCAAGTGACCCTTGTTGTGAGATAAAAAATCATTCTTATTTCTTTGGTTTGGTCTGCACAGGTCTTTGGTAATTCACAGAGATTGGCTTGTATAGGTTTGAAACTGCATGGTTTGAAGTTTGCACATGTGACTAGAATTTTTGGTTATAAGCTACAAGGATGATACAAGGTATTTATGGTCACCCTAACAGGATCAATGAGCAGTTGTTCCAACACTTGTGACATATTTATGAATAACCCTAGATGGGATAGCCTCAATTAGGCCTGGTTGTTGATGAGGTCAATGGAATCATTGAAGGGATCATTGTTACATGGATAATAGACAGTAATCACTCTAGAAGGTTAGTTCAAGAGGAAGATGACCACTTCTCCTTAAAAGATAAGTACCTTTTAGATTTATGTTAATTCTTTATCATATTATTCTTGTTTAGATTTATTGATTTGATTATTGCTTCCTCGATGAATATTTGAGTATATAATGCTTCTAAACTCTAAATGAGATGTGATAAGAAAATCCTTCTTGAGGATCATCTAAAGTGAAGGAAAGGAAAGCTAGTGCAGGAAGAGGAAAGCTACTACTATAAAAGGAAATAGGAACCTGGTGAAAATTTGACAAAGTTCTCCAACTACTAATAATAGATAAGAGATACAAAGTGCATAGGTATCTGAAGACTACAATTTATACATGCCTTTTTGTTTCAATGCCATGATTTAGCTGCAATATTGGAACGCAAGTTAATCCTTAGGGTATGATAGTAACATCACCTTCATAGATGATTCATGCATGTATATGAAATGTAAGTATGATCTCTAGTACATGTGATATATTGGTACACTTTATATTTGGAAAGGATCTTACATTTTAGACATGGTGGACTTCTAGAATTGATGAAGCATCCTATATGCCTTAATTTTAATATATGATGACTTTATACTATTGTTAAATATTTTGATAAGTATGGTAACCTTGATGATAAAAGTGTAACAATCAGATTGATATTGAAGGAATTATTGTTAGGTTTTGATAAGCTTAGTAAATTTGACAATGTGGTAAATCTAGATGCCATGCCTTGATGGCTAGAAATTTGATAAAGAAGTGATGTGATTATGATCCTTGAAGTATACTCCTATTAGGTATTCTAATTAGTTTCCACTAACCACTTATGAATGTTTCATGTCATGTTCATATATGATGATGAAGCAACTAATGTTGATATGCTATGAATATGATGCATAAATTTTTGAAAAACCTCATATAGTTCGCTTCATGATTTGAAAATTTTATTGATGCATGACAACAGTATGATAGATAGGTTGATGTCTTGAATGATGATGACTAAATTGGTTTCTCAATTAGAGGGAGAAACTCTCAATCGTATCTCTACACCTATTATTAATTGCAAAAAATGAACAGATGATGTAGATTTTTGTAGAAGTTTTCCTACAAATCACCTAGCTTTGATACCATGTAGAAATTTTTCTACAAATCAGCTAGCTCTGATACCATGTAGAAATTTCCCACCTATAGATCAACCTGGTAATGAAATGTACTAAAGCAAAACACTTGATATACTTCTACAAACAATTTAGTCGAAGCTTAATCAACCATGAGAATCATCAATAAGAACACATATAACTAATAAGAAGGAATCAATCACACATAACACAGAAGAATTTACGCGAGGAAAGCACCTGCCTAAAACCCCATCTCTGTATTATCATACAAGTGGAAATATAGTCTGGATTACACAAAGCCTTAGCTCAAAAGCTATCCAGCTCTTAGTGCAATCCCTCTGCTGCTCATAGACAGTCAAAGGCTTCTCAAAACCTTCTCCTCTGCCCTCCAAGCCTCCTATTTCTATGCACAATTTCTCCTGGGTCCTCCAGCTGCAACCTATGTGATTCTTACCTCACACACAACACTGGCCTCTGAAATAACTGCATGAACCTGAAGGAGATAAATCCTCATCATGGATGAGCTTCCTTTATAGGAAAATATTCATCCAACTAATAGTACACTGTCCCTTCTCTGATCTCAACTGGGTCTTTTTCTAAACTGACATGCATGAGTTATTTAAGCTATAAGATTCAGTTATCTGAAAATGCGAGTTCTTACATGCATGCAAGCATTGACAAACTAAATCTCATTCATTTAACAACTTGTTAAATTAATCTAACTGGACTTGACTCAGTTAACTAAGCCAACTAATTACAACTCATCCTTATCCCTTTAACTCATGGATAACTTCACCAATTAATAGATAAGTTGTTGTATGTCCTCACATAGACTTCAAGTTTGTTTTTCCTTAACTAATTAACTCATGGAAATTAATTAATTAATATTTTAAACTGCTGTTAAGACCAAATTCGTTTTTACTTCCCATAGATAGACCAGGAACTGCTATAATTAGGAAGAGACCCATAAATTTTATTTTCAGAACTTTCTATTTTTAGCAGTTTCACCTCTCACCCAAGGTGGCCAATGACCTCATTGGCCAAACTGCTATTTTTAGACATGTTATTTTTAGGAGTCCTATTTTTAGCACATTCTAAATTTAAAATTTCTTCTTCCACATTTTTCAACACAAGACACTTGCTTGTTGAAGGAATTAATTTTGGTCATGAATAACCATTTAATATTGTAAAGCAATTTCGGCAAGTTTTGATTTGAGAAGAGAAGGTGTCTCTTATTCTAAGCCTCAACTGTTGGGAGAAAGGATTAAGTGTGCAGTCATAATCCTATGAAATTCATGGAAGAGGGCATATGCGTGCGGTTGAGCCTATAAAACTAAAATCCTATGAGGGCAGGAGTGCACAAGGAGTATGAAAGACCTACATACATGGAGTAAATGATGAAAACTTTTGTGAGAAGGGAAGTTTTAGGATCTATATAAAGTTTGAATTATAATATAAAATGTGAATTTCTTGGCCAATATTGTGGTTGTAGGAGATTGAAATATGCATATCAGTATGTTGTTTTGGTTGACCTAGTCATCTAAGATAGTATATGACAATATCTCATAACAATTACAGGCTTTGACAAGATTTTCCTTATTGGCTTGACTCTGTATAAATGATGAATAATACTAGCTTGGATAATTGATGATGCCTTAGAATTTTGACATAATTCTTGATAGTTTATAAATATGTTTTGAGTTACGGAATGATTGAATTCCCAATGATACAAAAATAGGGTTTTGCTTAGATTTGCTACTTGATAGTGGAAATTTTCCTTGATATGATGATGGTATGACTTATTTGACTTGGTTGAATAAGTTACCCCCCGCATTCATAAATAATTATGGATTTGAAACTTTGGAATTTAGCACATTAATTGAAGTATAAACAATTTTAATTCGGTATGCAGTTATCTCACAATAAATGGATGAAACTTATATAACTTGTCCTTGGTTTATGCATTTGCATCTAGTGAGAAAAGTGATTTATATTATGATTAGAAGGATGGCTTGATATTACTTGGTAAATAAGAATTATCTACATGAAAATATATAAGTTTATAACTTGGTATTTGGTTGTCAGCTCTACCTGACATTTGGTTCGAATAATTTTTCGTAGTGATATTGGCAAAAACTTTTATGAATAGTTTTGATTTGGCATCTAAGATTTGATAAACTGACTTGGTTTATTTGATTTCACAATATTGATTTGTGTGAGGCTAAGTATATTGGCTTGATAAATATAATGTTTTCAAATAGAACTGTATGATTTGAAGAAATATTTTTGAGCCTGCTATGTCTGCATTAATAGTTACCTAGTGAAGTAAAGAAGATTTGTCGATCTGAACATCTACTTCAAAGTGCTAGAAGGTATGCCTTTGATTTTGGTTTAATACGTTGATGGTCCATTCTTGATAGGTAATGAGACTTTGATGATCAAGGTTAGAGGGAGTTGGCCTCTAAAGTTTGAAGAAAATAATCTTGGCATATTGAATTACTTTCTCAAGTTTCAAAATAAGATATATATCGTAGAATTGAGGCTTCTGTGATTCATCATAGTTATACATAGAGCTTCGGCGTAAATCACATGAAAGATACCTTTGTCGACGTGTTTCGAACCAACTAGTGTGGTTCATCGTCAGGACAAGTTGAAGAAACAGATCTGGCCTAGCAAGTTAAATAGACTGTGCAGAGACTCCAACGGCTACATAACGGCTATATTTGACCCTAGGACCTAGGTCAAAATTAAATTAATAAATTTATTCTTTAAAGATTAATAAAAAAATTGTATTTCTAGGAATAAGAGAAATTAGGTGCAATTAATAAATGAGCGAATAGTATTACAAGAAATTTATTTAATTAAATAACATTGGTTGGGTTTAATAAAATAATACTAATGGTTATTTAAAAATTTTTATTAAATGATTATTGTTTGAATGACTTCTTTTGAAGGAATAATTTAAGTTCCATAAATAATTATATATTCTTATTTATTTATTAACTAAATATATATATATGTATTATTTATTGATGGTATGTTAACTTGTTTACAAAAATATTAAAAC
>APFE031511272.1:16695-43109 GCA_000404065.3 Pinus taeda
TACATATATATAATTTAATAAATAAATAAAGATATATAATTATCTATGTAACTTAATTATTCCCTCAAAAGAGGTCATTCAAACAAATAATCATTGATTAATAATTTTAAATAACCATTAGTATAATTTTATTAAGCCCAATGTTATTTAATTAAATATATTTCTTGTAATACTATTCACTCATTTATTAATTACACCTAATTTCTCTTATTCCTAGAAATAGAATTTTATATTATTAATCTTAATAATAGTAAGAATAAATTTATTAATTTAATTTTGACCTAGGTCCTAGGGTCAAATATAGTCGTTATGTAGCCGTTGGAGTCTATGCACAGTCTATTTAACTTGCTAGGCCAGATCTGTTTCTTCAACTTGTCCTAACGATGAACCACACTAGCTGGTTCGAAATGCGTCGACAAAGGTATCTTTCATGTGATTTACACCGAAGATCTTATGTATAACTAAGATATATATCATGAAGCTATTGAAGAGTTTTTGGAAAGAGGAAATAGAAATGCTTGGAAGCTCTAATTGAATTTTAAGAAGTTATGCAAAGATATTTATAAACCTATCATGGAAAGAAACAATTGATTAGGGTATTTATGTTCCTTGTGAACACCCATATAAAAATATATTTTATAGAGAACAACCTGAGTCAATTCATGATTAATTCACTTCATACACATTGGGTTGCCAATAAGCACATTTTGAGATATTCACATGGGATGATTAACCTTAGTCCGGAATATACTTCTAGGGATGTATGACTACAAAGATACACTAATTATGACTAGGGTGAAGATCATTATTGACATAAAGAGCACATTTCGGTGTTTCTTTAGCTTGGTATTTTTCATGAAATTTTGATGAGAAGGAAATAGGATTTTGTAGCCTTAAGCGTGGCCGAGGTTCAGTACATTGTTGCTAGCATGGCTAGTTGTGCTGTAGTTTGGCTAAATAAGCTATTTGGATATTTGTTTAAGTAGGTTTTGGATATGAAAATGGTATCTTAAGTTAATAAAAAGTGGGATCATATTGGTACAAAATACTGTATATTGTTGGGACTCAGATATCACCTTGTGTTGAGACAATGCTACTATATGAGAAGAGATTAGGCTTGTGGTTACCACCTCTATGAAAGGGAGGATGAATAAGGTATCCTTTTGTGGCATGTATTTATTCTAACATAATATTTGATTTGATGAACTACATGAACAATAAATTGAAGGACTACTGCTCTTGGTATTATATGCAGTAGTGTAATTGAAATATTGATTGAGATGTTTAAGTTAGTACTAGATATGATCATGTTGATATGTTTCTCATATATAGAGAGAAGGGTTGATCAAGGAGACTAAGCCAAATATTTTCCCCTATATGAGCTCATAGGGTGTGAAATTGAGATGGAGGACTCCTCAGGTTAAGGGATCTCTGGATAATAGGATATTATCCTTATCTGTTACCCATAGGGTGGAATATGTTTATCCCCTATCTTGGTCTAGTAGAGTATACCATAGTTTGCATCATATCCACAAGCTGGGCTTGTTGGGATTTTCACTCCCCATCTGGCCAACGAGCTCAGAGGGCTTGGGGTTTTGTGATCCTTACCTTTCATAAGTCCAGTATCTCTCCCAAGCTTATTATGCAAGGTGTTCTACCACATGACCCTTAATGGTAATGTTTGGGAATATCAACAAAGGGTGGAATATGTATGCTCCCCTATGAGATGAATTGGTGTGAGAGTGTCCCATTGGACCTTCCCCACTATCATAAACATGAGGTGAGAGTTTCCCATAGGATGTTATGCATTTTTATTGGATTCCAAGTTGAGATGTGCATTCTGATGTAGTTCCAGATTGACCATGGCTCCTTGATGATAAGATCTTTGATGTTTCACAGGTAGTACCATTGAGCTCCCCATTGACAGTGATTCCAGGTGGTAGAAGTGCTCCCCGATGTTAGATTTTGTAGAATTAGAGGTGTTATAGTCTTGAAAATTTGTAGAGAGTCCATAATACAAAATTTCTCCATATCTCAAAAATCATTTTTGGAAATTCCACCTACAAGTGTCTCAATTAGATTATTAACCTATTTTTTAATGTTTCCTAAGTCTGAACTTAGCGAAACAAGTTAATTAATTAAAATTAATTGAGATATGGTGTGAATTATCTATAAAATGACATAGATCAACTAGGAATTGATCTTGGCCCTTGATTAATTTTTAAATTTGGTTGTTGGTACTCCAACAGAGGATTATAAGAAAATTTGGATGGGTAGATGGAGAACACACTTGAGACACTTGTGGAGTTCGATTTCCTTGGGAAGTTTGATTTATAGAGAACAAAAGAAGTTATCATAAAGTAGTATAAGGAAGCATAGATAGTGAGGGGTAGAGACAGTGAGGCCAGAGGAAGTTTTCCAGATTCAGTATAGTGCATTGCAGAGAAAAGTCGATATTTCTTTAGGAGGATGCATAGAGGCAACATAGACCCTCAAAGGGAAGTTTTATTTTTACTGAGGGGAAGATGTCTTCAGTTCCATAGGTTGAGAAAATATTCCACAGTGATAGAGAATAATTCTCCCTATCAGCACCAAGAAGGATGACTTGATTAATAGATAATTCAGGTAACATGTGTGGTAGGCAACTTTAGGTTGACATAGAGCATCCACAGGCCAGTTGGATGAATTTCTTTCTAGCAGCAATCAAGTGCCGAGATTGCTTGGAGGGAGGGTAATTTCCCTCCATATATTTTTTCCAGTTTCTTCTCTACAAGATTTCCATTTTCGACATCGAGATTGTATTCAAAATTTCTCACTGTTGCATAATAATAAAACCCCCGGTTGTTGCACTGGTTTTCCAAAGTTGGTTTTTTTGGAGACATCTATCCAAAAATATATGATTTAACTTTTTTGTGTGTTCTAGTATTTTCTCAATTTCCAGTGCTATTTTCTTTCGCAACTTATCTTTGAAAGTTGCAGTGTGAATTATTTAGTATTTGATGTAGTAGATAAAATGTTAAATTAATAATTCGAAAAATAATTTCCAGTCGTTGCAATAAGATTTCAGTAGTGAAATTATCACATGGTATTAGAAAGTGAATGATGATCCAAGAAGCTTGGAAGCGAAGAAGGGAATTTCTCTATTCAGAGGGAGAAGAAGGCTACAATTTTTTGGGGTTACGTAGTGCCTAGCTGGGTAGTGTGAATTGCTAGGTAAAATTTGATTTTTAGTTGTAGGTTGCAGAAAAATTGATTTTCCTAGAATATTGATTCCAATAGTTAAAGGGAGTAGCAATAACTCAAAATTTTACTGAGTAGATTCCTTGTTTGATGCAAAGGGTTTTGCAAATAGTTATTAGTAGAAGAACCAATTTCGGGTGGAAGAGAAAAGCACACAAAGAGGGAAAAATTCGGTTAGTGGATCTCGAGTTTTAAATATATAATTTTTCTAGTTACAGATTGAAAGTAGTTGTGAGCATATATTTTCACTATATAAGAAGTGTTAATAGCATATCTAGTAGTTTAGAAGAGGGAAAGTAGGAGTTTTCGATAGTTTCAAAGATGGCCACAACTGGGCTTATAGATTAGGATAAGTTGGAGGGAGCCTCCAACTATGTCATAAAGAAGGCTAGGATGTTCTTCCTTCTAGATGAATACAACCTGCAAGCCTATGTGGATAATGTTTTGGCAACACCCCAGGATGCAGATTAGTTGGAGGAGTATGAAAGAGGAATGACAAAGGAAAAGTGGCTGACCTTGGATGGAGTCTGAGATAATATTGTCTCACGGGTAGCTGGTAAAGGGATTTTAAAGAAATGTGGGATGCTTTCTCCATGCTATATCAGATTTCTTCTGAGCATTAGAAGATTTTATTTTTATTTTTGTTTATTTATTTATTTATTTATTTTTTTCCGAGAGAATTTGAGAAGCAAAAGGATGTAGAAGGGAAATAGCATAGATGGCTTCCTCCCTAGGATTCAAAAGATCCATGATCAACTAGCAGCCATTGGGGAGGTTCCCCAACCCACAAATCTTGAAAATCTTGTACTAAATAATGTTTAAGAGGATTGGAAAGTGTTTTTTCAAAGTATCTTGGCTAGCAACACATTGCCTAGATGGGATAGGATGTGGGTCAATCTACAACAGGAGGAGTTGAGGTGTTCTTTATTGAAGAGTACCATTAGTGGAAGTAGCAACAAGGGCATGAAGAGTGAGAAGGAAGAAGAAGATGTGGCCCTATCATCCAAGGGTCCTAGTCAATGGCAAGGGGAGAAGAAGATGAAGAAGAAGGACATGTCAAAGGTCAATTGCTTCAAATGTAGTTAATTTGGTCACTAAAGAATGCAATGTCCTCTTAGGAAGAGGGACAAGTAGGAGAAGCGGGACCAAGCGGTAGTGTCAACCGAGATAGACAAGTTGTCCTCTAGGTTGGAGGAGGACTTCTCTATGATGAAAACCATAACTCTAAGAGTGAGGTGGGGTGACTTGGAGTTGTAGTCCTAGAGATTGCAGACATAGGGGATGTCCATTAAGGTGTCTCCTCATGGATTATTACCTTGATAGAGGGGACCACAATATTCAATAGCAGGATGGATCAGTTCCAGTTGATCTAGTCAAATTCCAAAATGACAGTTGTAGACTAGTAGCAGACAGGTGCTGAGGAGCATAATGTAGTGCAACGTGGAAGAATGCAAATTAAGGATTAGTGTAGATTATTTAGTAGACAATGAAGATGCTCGTAGTACGTAGGAATCAAGAGACAAATGCATCAAACATAGATGATTCAGTGTTTTGGATGCTTCGTAGTTGCAGTTGTTACAGTTGTAGAAAAAGAAAATGAGAGGGAGTTGTATTGTATATGTAGAGTTGGAAGAAGTGTCTGCAATGGCACATATGCAACATCATAGTTGCGAAGTGGTTAGTGGGAGTGTAAGGCATTCATAGTGGCCAAACATCCATAGCTTGGAAGAAGGTGATATAGAGAGAGGGTGTTAAAGCACTATGACACTTTAACACCTTCATCACTAAGAGGGATTGTTAGTTTTTGTAGCACCAAAGTTGTTCTATTATCAAGAATCTATGGAGAGGCTAGAATATAGGAGTTCTCCATAATCCATAAATCATTTTTGGAAATTCCACCTAAAATTGTCTCAATTATATTATTGACCTATTTTTTAATGTTTCCTAAGTCTAAACTTTAGGAAACGTGGTTAATTCATCAAACTTAATTGAGGTAAGGTGTGAATTATCTAGAAACTCACACGAGTCAACTAGGAATTAATCTCAGCGCTTCATTAAATATTAATATTGGTCGTTGGTTTCCCAAAAAAGTATTATAAGAATAAGCCAATGGGTATATGGAGAACACACTCAAGACGCTTGTGGAGTTTGAATTCATTATAAAGTTCTATTGCGAGAGAGTAGAAGCAACTGTTGAAAAGCCATAGAAGGAAGCAAAGACAATGAGGGGCAGAGACAATGAAGCCAAAGGAAGTTTTCTAGATATGATGTAGTACACAACAAAGAAAGGTCGACATTTCCACAAGAGGCTATACATAGGAAACACAGACCCTCAAAGGGAAATTTTATTTTTGCTAAGGGGAAGACGTCGTCAGTTCCAGAGGTCATGAAGTGATTCTAGAGAGTTGGAGAAGCATTCTCCACTATCAGCATCATGAAATATGGCTTCATTAGCATACGATTAAGATAAAACATGTGGTAGGTAACTTCAAATTGACACATATCCTACACAGGCCTTGTTGGACGACTTGCTTTTTAGTAGCAATTAAGTGTTGAGATTTCTTAGAGAGAGGGTAATTTCCCTCAAGATATATTTTATAGTATTTTCTATACATGATTGCCAGTTTTCAACATCTAGATTGTAATCATAATTTCTCAATGTTGCATAATAATAAGAACACTCAACTGCTGCACCAATTTTGAAAAGTTATGTTTTTTTGGTGACATTTGTCCCGATATAGATGTGTTAATTTTTATGTGTGTGTTCTAGTATTTTCTCAGTTTCCAATCCTAATTTCTTTCGAAGTTTATTTGTGAAGGTTGTAGTGTGAATTATTTGGTATTTTTCGTAGGAGATAAATTGTCAAATTTACAATTAGAAAACTATTTTGTAGTTGCTACAATATGATTTTAGTAGTGAAATTTTCACACACTGATGAATAGAGGGCGGTAGCTTGGACTCCCCTCCAATTTCAAATTATTCTTCTTTTAGGTTCAAGAATGTTCAACCTATGAGCAGAGTGGCATAAGAATAAATGGGAAAATGATCATAGATGAGCACAAATGAGCACATGAGTAGAGATGAGCCGAGATACGCAGTGGGAACATTTGACAATGATGAGATATTTCTTATAGGACATATGTTTCAATCAGTAATTTCTCCATAACAGAGAGGGAACGTTAATTTTGACATCTCAAAAACAAACTCCCTCCTTTTACCAATTTTCCTCATTAAGGAAGACCTCTACTAGCCCTTGGAAGAATTTAATTTGGTTAAGGAAATATATATTTTAATGTGGAAATCCCCATGTGCACAAAAAGGTCAAGTTGACCCAAATGGAATTGGGACACCCTATCAATCATTCTCCTTTCTTTGGATTAGCTCTCATAGGTATGAGGTAATTTGGTTAAGGAAATATATATTTAATGTGGAAATCCCCATGTGCACAAAAAGGTCAAGTTGACCCAAATGGAATTTGGACACCCTATCAATCTTCTCCTTTCTTTGGATTAGCTCTCATAGGTATGAGGTATTTCACAAAGATTTGTTTGTACAGATCTGAAATGGTAGGGTTCAAGCTCACACATGTGATTAGGGTTTTGGTTCTCAGTCATAGGGATGCTACCGTGTAATTTTTATTGCAACTGTAGGCACACGGCTTCATGAGTGCAATTGCAAGGTTTCAACCACATGGACATATATCTCTGTGCAATTGGAACTTCAAATTTGATTTTGATAGTTGACCGCAAATTCTGACAATTGATGAGAGTTGACCATAGCCTTCTGAATTGAGATTTTGATTATTAGTAAAGTTAGTTATTATTATATTTAATAATAATATAGAACAAAGGTGTAATTTTTATTTTTTTTGGTAGGTAAGCACCCATGGAGGATTTGAACTAGCGACCTGTTTCAAGGAGTGCCTTAATTGTGCACCCATTCACCATCAATCCAAAGCCCCATGGATTAAATAAAATTGTAATTTAATTAATCTTTATGATTTTTTTTTTAAATCTTGATTATATAGAATGCCCTATAAAGTATTATATTCATGTTTCTCATCCATACATATCTATTTTATAAGTCATTTTATTTTTATGTGTTCTCTAAAGAATATTAGACCCATGATTCTTTAGGTTATACCATTGTTTCTACTTATTTTGAGATTTGATTTTTACTTTTTAAAATGTAATTAGTTTCTAAAATGTAATTGGTTTTGATATATAGAAATGTTTTCGTTGAAAAATGGATATTTGTTTGCTTTCTAGTTTGAGATTTCATTTTCAATTTTCAAATGTAATTGACCTTATATATATCACAATACTTTTTGAGGAGCCTAATGGGTGGGTGTGTTAGCTTTTGATATTTTGAATTAGTTAGAATAGTTAATATTTTTCCCTTTTCTATGTGGATATCAGTTAAAGAAATTGAATCATTTGCTTTTTCTGAATTGGACCGTTGGGTATTTTCTTTTTCAAACCAGACGGCTAAACTTATTTTTTAAGGTTCGTAATCGCTGATTCAAAATGGACCACTGGTTTAATATTGGCTTGAGGGGTTGGGATTGAGGTATGAGACTATGTGTTGGTTTGAGGGGGGCCTGACCCAGGTTTAATGTTATTTAGACAAACAAATCCCTACACTACTGGCCCTTTCGGATCAGCTTGAAGAGCACGGACTAAAGTCTCACGTGAAGTAGTATGGGGGGATGCTGGAACCAAGTTTCCACACCCTGAGATGGTGGTGATGTCGGTTTATTCCTTGTATTCCTACTTTCATGTAGGTCGTTTAGTTCTAGGCTCTGTCTTCATAACCCCTTATTCCTCCCTTCGATACCTCCACGAATGGGTATGCCTGGCTTTCGCGTAGCCTTGACCTTCGATTCAGATACTTCCGTGCTGCTAAGGAAGCGTATTTCATAGATCATCAAGTTATCTTAAGAATCTTACTTATCTTATCAGGTAATCATAGTTAGCACCGCGTAAATAGATGCTCTTACCTGCATTCACTTAACCAACATAATTACATACATTCGCGCATCACATAAGCATTACAAATGAAATTCGCACATAACATGTCAATATGAATTAGTCAGAAGAAAGACACAAAATTGACAGAATACTTATCTTTACTGATATCTTCAAGTGACTACAGACTCTATCTTGCCTGTGCACATAGCTACATGGATTCGCACGCTGAGCTGCAAACTTCCACCCTAGGCCTCTGCGCACTCAGCTATAGATCCTCTACCTATGCTATGACCCAAAACTTAGAATTCTTACTTTAGAGCTATGACTACTTGAATCTTATCCCATTACTCTAAAACTACTTAGAGCTTAGCTCTTTTTACACAATCCCATGGTTCGCGGATCATGGGTAGATCTTTTACTGCCAAATTTACTTTACAAAAGTAAGGGCGAACAACCCTTTATGACTCATGACACGTTTGTGCTCCACGACCACAAGATGTGGAGTCTTTACAACTTTATTACAAAATTTGACCCAAAACATGGGCTTTTAGCCCCAAAATTATCCTTGGGGGATCCCATTCCCAACACTACGTAATGTGCAATTTAGGCATGACTGGAGGGCATGATTGCATGGTTTTTGAGGACAAGGCACATGCTTGAACACTGAAATTGAAAATGCACAGTAATTGAATGATAGGAGAACTAGTGATTACACAGTTGTCCTATTCGTGAGTGCAAGATTGAGGCTTCAGGACTGAGATTGCAAAATTTGTAATGTTGGCTTATCTTGAGAGAAAGATAGCGCAGTTCTGGGACTTAGGGTCTAGTCTTGAGCACTGAGTTTGTGAAATGCGCAATTGTGGGAGGAAGAGACTGTGCATTGTGCAGTGTCAAGAGACAACATTTCTATTTTAGGACTGAAACTAGACAATGTACAATTTGGGAGGGTTGGATGAGGCTATGTGGCTTGCCATGAGTTTTTCCAATTTTGACTAAGTGTTGGATCAGTGAGAGGAAGTTGAATAAAAGAAATATTTGAACATGATCACACATTTATTTCAATTGAAGAAACAACATGAAACATTGAGAACACATGAACAACATACTTTCATCAATTAAAAAACATTGTGACAACCCATTCCATGTGTGGCATAAAAGATACAATTTGCAACAACAATGACGACACTTGTGCGACGGTGTGTAAAAAATTGGAAATGAGTGTGGAACATGTCTAAATGATAATAACGACTCATTATCACAAATATTTCCCCTTGAAACCAAAAAAAAAACTACACATTACATGATAAGTGACAATTCCCATGCCAAAAGAGGACACTTTCAGTTTAAAAATAAAAGTGCGAATGAAACTTTTGATATGTGAACAATGGTGAAAAAAACACATGCTAGGGTGAACATAACATGAAAATGAAACTAATTAACGGGAAAGAAAGTGAAAGTGACAACTAAAAAGATGAAAACAACACTGGCGAAAACAAAGGTGCGCCAAGCAACAATTTTGCGAAATTCACTAAAATAGGAGTACAAACGCATCTAGAATTGAGAAACTATCGATGTTAGTGTGCACTCATTGTCGACATGGAGTGGACATCCCAAAGGCATAGTCTTGATGGACCGTGATATGTTTTTTCAAGCTTTTGTAAAAGAATGCGCTTATGCAATTATTACAGGTTGAGCATGTGTGAAAAATCGACTTTGACACTTCCAATCCAAAAGGGAGCCCATGACCTAACAAAGTTAGAAGTGGCTACAAAATGACCGATCACAAGATCCATAGTAAGCTCCAAAATTCAAGTGTAGGCAAAGTTTTGGAGGGTATTTTTCACAGCAACAACAAATTCATGATTTGAAATCATCGTGCACTTCTAAACTCTGGTTTTCATACTACTATTTCACTAGAAAGTTTTCAATCATTATCTTAGTTTACTTTGTTTTAAGTATCTAGAAATCCTACCCCATAATCTCCATTAATGTAATCACTATTTAACCCTTTGCAATATATCCAACATTAATCACCGTCATGGATAGTTTTTTTGCTGAAGTAGAAAATTTGAAAATAGAGATACTCTAGCTACAATATTTTAAACTATTCTAAGTATTTATACCATAATAATAAAACCTTGCAAATTTGTTTCCTCCACTTTTAATTTAGAATAGTGGATGGAAGATGTTGGGAACCTCAATTTGGATAGGTGATATATGTCATAAACACATTGAATGGGAATGCATCTTCTCCTTATTTCCATATCTATGTCATTAACGCCTTCATGTTCATTGCATGTAATCACACATGTTCCAAGGCATGGTAAAATGTAAAATGTTTACACTACTACACCAAGGGAACTTTTGAGACATTTTTTTAAGACAAAAGAAATCTTTTGTCTCAAAAACTCATTTTTTATTTTAGTTATTTTACATTAAAAATTAATATCAATTGATTTGTCTTAAATATAGACTTTAAGAAAAAAATAGGTTGAGACAAAAATATTTTAAGACAAAACTTTATATTTAAGACAAAAATAGTTTAAGGCAAAAATATTTTAAGACAAAGGTAGTTTGAGACAAAAATATTTTAAGACAAAACTTTATATTTAAGACAAAAATAATTTAAGACGAAAATATTTTGAGACAAACTTTATATTTAAGACAAAGTTAGTTTGAGACAAAAATTTAAAGACAAAACTTTATATTTAAGACAAAAGCATTTTGAGACTAAAATATTTTAAGGCAAAGCTTTATATTTAATACAATGACCACTTTAGATCAAACCTATGTTTAATACAATATTTCACTTTGAATGAAAATGGAGGGCAGCGTGATTTCCGATAGAGGAGTATTCCTGGCTAGAGTCCATAGAACCCTAGCTACGTTTCGGTGCCTGCGTCCTTGCTGCTCTGTGGCCCAAGGCTTTGGGCCCTCTGCCCTTTTCCTCTGCATTCCCCTTTGTCTTTCTACGGATTCCGAGCACTCAACCTCTACTGGGTAGGACGTTTAAGTTGGGCCTGCCCTCATGGAGGCCCCGACCTCGCTCCAAGAAGGCCCACCTTTAGCTGCCAAAGCTTTCTCTTAGCTCTTGGTCAGTTTGCCACAGAAGAAGAAGAGAGAAGCTATCAAGTTTTTCAAGAGGCTGGATGCCATTCCTAAAATCCCCCTACCACCAGAGACCCCGATTCAAGTTTCCCTCTCCTTAGCTGAGTGGGCTCTCGTGGGCCATTTCACATGTCTTTGGCCTTCTCCTAAGACCATGGAGTCATAGGTAAACAGGAATTGGGCTCATCTGGTCAATGGCAGTGTCACTTCATACTTCTTAGGAAGAGGGTTTTTCCTTTTCGAATTCTCCTCAAAGGAAGATAAGGATTGGATATTTCAGAATGGCCCGTATTTCATGGGCCCCCAGGGTTCGTACCTCAAAAAATGGACATCAGATTTCGACCCTGTAGTGGATGTACCCTAAGCTTTCCCTATTTGGGTCAGACTCCCTAATCTCCCTGTCCATTACTGGAACTAGGATTCGCTGAAACACATCGGAAACGCCCTTGGGAAATTCATAGATAGGGAAAACAAAAAAAATCAATATGATTGTGCTCGTAACTGCGTAGAAGTAGACCTAGAGGTGGGTCTCGTGGAAGCCATCAAAATCAAGGTAGGAAACTGGATCCATTTGCAGAAGCTGGATTATGAGCAGTGCTTTTCAAATGCCGAAAAATGTCATGTTTACGGCCACTTCGCCAGAGGATGCCCAACCAATGAGGAACAAGATAAAGTGAAAGAAGAAGGTTGGATCCAGGTCAAGCACACCAGGAAAAATCAAAAGCAGGTTAGTCCAATCGGAAAAGGTACTCAAGCCCCCTCAGAAACCCCCGCCTCTCTAAGCTTGGAAGTAGAGGAAACTCAGGAACCAGAAAATCGAAAATCACCCTTTAAAGGAACCCCCAAAGGTTCTAGAAATGGAGTTGAGCAAGCTGGAAATGGTGTTCCAACAATAGAGGTAATGGCTGAAAGTGGTGTTCCAGCAATGGCAATGGCTGGGAGCTCCAAAGGAAACACTGTTGAAGAAGTGGAAGACGAGCATGAATCAGAGTGCTTGGAGGAAGAGGGGGGAATAGGAGAATCTAAAGCAACAATAAGGAGATCCACAAGAGGCCGCAAATTAGATCGGGAAAAAGGAGAGAAGGAAACTTTCAAGGATAAGATTCAAGGCAGCCAGCCAACCCTTGAGAAGGTACTAGCATTAAAAGCAAAGATGACGAGAAACCAGCCCCAACGCTCCAAAGGAGCCAATCAGAAATTCAAATGATGAAGATAGTCTCCTGGAACTATAGAGGTATGGGGAGTAGAATCAAAGAGGAAGCCATCAGAGGTTTAATAAGAACAGAAACTCTTGACATACTTCTCATTCAGGAGACCAAACTAGAAGGCTCTGTCTTTGTTCAGGCAAGTAAGAAACTCTGGAACAAATGTGAGGCGAAAGAAATCTCAGCCCAAGGGGCTTCCAGAGGGTTGGGTTCTCTTTGGAATGCTACCAAATTCACATTCGTCTCTGAAACCCTCAATTCTCATTGGCTGCTCTTAAAATTGTAGCACATAGATTCAAAAGAAATAATCAGCCTCTTCAATGTGTATGCCCCTGTGAACACTATGGAAAAAAAGGACTATTGGGACTCCATAAGAACCCAAGAAAAACTATTTAATCTTAAGAATATCATCATAGCAGGAGATCTCAATCTCACTCTCTTTTTAGCAGGCAAGAGAGGAGGCAGCGTTGTTCGAGATCTGGCAAGGGAATGGGCAGAGGATCTTATTTAGGACTAGGATCTGCTGGACATCAAGCCAATTTCCGTTAAGTACACTTGGACTAATAAAAGAATTGGTCCTAGCCACATTGCTCTTAGATTGAATAGATTCTTACTTCAAAGCTCTTTTCTCCTGCTTGGATTAGAGGCTAGAGTGCATATTCTCCCATGCAACACTTTGGATCATAAACCCATCAAGCTAGAACTTGTGTCTCAGGTTGACTTTGGACCTATACCTTTCAAATTTAGCCCACTCTAGGCTAAGGAAATAGACTTCATGCAAGTAGTTAAGGACACTTCGGTGCAACCAGTCAAAGGCTCTCCCTTCTTTGTTTGGGAAGAAATGCTCAGAAGAGTGAAAAGGGCTTTGAAAATATGGGAAAAACTCTCCCAAATTCAGCCAACGAAAGGATAAAAATCCAGCATATGCTGGAATTCCATCAGCGCCAAGCCGAAACAGCTGACATAACAAAAGAGATCCTAGATAAAGAAGCTTTGTGTCAGCAAAATTATCATAAGGCATGTCTAGCTGAGGAAGAATACTGGAGACTTAAGTCTCGCAGTCTTTGGCTCAAAGCAGGGGACAAGAATTCTTCCTTCTTTGAAAAGCAAGACCAGGCTAGGAAATGTACAAATTCCATCTCTGAAATCAAATATGGTATCATCATTCACAAGGATAATGCAAACATAAAAAAAGTAGCTTCTCTTCATTTTGAAAGTCTGTGTAGTGAAGAGGTAATTCTGGAACAAAACCTAGAGATGTTGGACGGGATCCCTTCCGTGATTTCTGCTGATATGAACCACCTCCTTGAAGCTAAAGTCACCAAGAATGAATTGAAGGCTTTCTTATTCACCATGAACCTAGAAAAATCCCTGGGACTAGATGGATTCTCAGCGAGATTCCTCCAAATTTGCTAGTCCATTGTGGAAAAGGATCTTTCCAAAATGGTTCTAAAATCCCAAGTTTGCAAGAAAATCGGAGGAAGCACGAACTCTGCTTTTTTTGCTCTCATCCCCAAAGAGAAGGGAGCCAACTCCTTCAACAGGTTTCATCTGATTTCGCTTTGTAATATAGGTTAGAAATTGATCACCAAAGTCATCACTAACAGACTGAAGCCAATCCTCCCCAAAATAATTCCAGATAGCCAAGGAGGCTTCACTCAAGGTAGACAAATTGTGGACAACTTCATTCTTGTCCAGGAGGCAATCCATTCAAGCTTGAGTCGCAACGAAAAAGTTATGGTTGTCAAAATTGATCTAGCTGATGCTTTTGACAGAGTTAGACATTATTTTATGTTGAAAGTCTTACATAAACTTGGATTTGGTGAGAATTTTATCAATTGGATTCAATCTTGCATCTCGGAGCCTTGGATTGCCCCATTAATTAATGGCATAGCTGCTGACCTTTTCAAAACGATGAGAGGGTTCAGGTAGGGGTGCCCTCTCTCACCTCTTTTATTTGTTCTTCAGGCCTCTGTTCTCAGTTTTTATCTAGACAAAAAAAGAGCAGATCAGGATATTGTTGGACTCTGTATTGCGGGTGGTGTGAAAACCATTAATCAATCATTTTTCCTGGATGACACACTACTATTGGCATTAGCTTATGGGATTATTAACTCCAGATTTGAAAAATCTTTGCATGAGTATTGTTTGGTATCGGGAAGCAGTCTACACAAAGGAAAATGCCATATCTATTGGTGGAACACCACTTCTAGCTTGCTCAACTCCATATCCGGAATCTTTGGTTTTGTAGCATCATCAAATTGGAATTCCTTAAAGTATTTGGGCCTCCCGATTTTTCTCAAAAAATCTTACAGCAAAGATTGGCTTCCCCAATTGGAGAAATTCAAGAACAAACTACTTGCCTAGGGATATCCCTAGCTCAAAATTGCTGGTAAGTTGGTCCTCATCAAATCTGTTCTTTCCAGTCTTCCCCTATTCCAGTTTTTTGTCCTTCTCACTCCATCTAGCATTCTGAAAAAAATGGAGGATACCATTCGAAAATTCTTTTGGAAGGGAGGTAAACAGAATGAGAAAAAGATTCTGCTAGTCAACTAGGAATGTATCTCTAAACTGTTATTGGAAGGAGGCTTGAATTTCAAGAATCTTGGCTACCATAATGTAGCAATGGGAGCTAAATTAATCTGGAGAATTATTGCCCCTAAACCTGGTTGGGCGCAATTAGCTCTATGGAAAATATACTTCAAGGCCAGTATTCTCACTGCCTAGATCATCCTAAGAAGCATTCAAATACTCCCTTCCTAAAGTTTTGCAGCAAAGCTTACTCTCTCATCAAAGATCATGCCTTCTGGGTTCCTGGTAATGGAAAAGGTATCAACCTCTGGACAGATAAAATTTTGAATAACGAGCCTCTGGGAGACTATTGTTCACTCCAAACACTACGTAGATGGATGAATGAGGCTGGTTTTCCAACTCTATGGGACATTTTAGCTTGGTAGAACTCTCGCTGGGCTAGCTGGAATCTTCAAACACCGCCAAAACTTTCTGAGCATGAGATCCTGATTTCCAAGATCCACGACCTGTCTCCTTTGCTGGCTCGAAAAAGGGATACAAGAGGATGGGGTATGCAGACTGGCGGATACTCTGTAGCTCAAGGTTACGCCAAGTTATGCGAGCATCCCCATGTGGCTACAAACCCTGAGCCTTGGAAAGGGATATGGCATTATCCCACCTTGCCTAAAATCAACCTCTTCAGCTGGCTACTTTGTCACTCCAAAATTTTGACAGATGATAACCTTTAGAAACTTGGTTTTCAAAGTCCTTCAAGGTGCAGCCTTTGTAAGGTAAAGAAATGCACCTTTACTTTGCAGATTTCGACAGAATTGTTGGGAACTCTAAGTTTCAACATCGTGTTGCCTTCCCCCATCCCTGATATTTTTACTAAATGGCTGCAAAGGTATCCCGGGACTCCCCCAAAAAACGAAATCATCAGAGCTGCTTGGACTGCTCTCCCAAAAATAATATGTTGGCAAGTTTGGCTTGAGAGAAATAAAAGGATTTTTAGAAGCTATGAACAAGAGGCCAAGCTTGTGGCAGCCAAGATTAGAAGCCAGCTTAAAGATAATCTGAGAGATATTAAAGATGATTTAAATATCAGTCAACAAGATATAAATTGGGGCTCCTATCTTGAACTCCAGTTCCAAAAAAGTGCAAACAGTATCTCCCTCCTTAAATATTGGCTAATAAGACTTTCGACAAATGAATTCAAAGACTGGGCCACAAATCAGCAGAGATTCAACCTCTTTTTTGACGGGGCTGCAAAGGACAACCCTAGAAGTGCTGGAGCTGGAGGTGTCATTTTGAATCCTGATGGCATAAGGATAGAGAGTTTCACCTGGGGCCTGGGCATAGCTTCTAGCATTTAAGTTGAGGCTTTGGCCCTTTTCCAAGGTCTCAAGATTATGAAAATGTTGAACATCAGGGAGGCAAATGTAATAGGGGACTCCCAAGTAATAATTAATACTATGGTGACTCATTCTAAGCCAACGGATCTAAGGCTTGTAAGGCTGATTTTTAGAGCAATAGATCTTGGAGACTCCATCGAGAAGCTGAACTTTTATCATGTGTTGAGAGCTAACAATAAGGAGGCGGACATCGAAGCCAACAAGGCTACCCTCCTTACAGTTGGAGCCTTGCTGAGAGGAAGACAAGAATCATGAGAACCAATTCCTTAATTTAGATAACTGTCATGTTTTACTGAATTTTGTTAAACCAGTTTGTATGTATCCATAAAGTTGGGAAAATCTCAGAAATAGACTACATAGTAGCAAGCAAAAAGAGATGTGAGCTAAGCATAAACATCATGACCTTGCATGGTTATGCGGTTCTTGTGGAATCAGAATCACCTTATGTAAATCGGTTTTTGGCATTAAGGCCAATTATTTAATAGATTCACTATCCATTTCTGTAAAAAAAAGGAAAATGAAGGGAAGCGCTGAGTTTCAGGGTGATCTGCGCGCACGTTCTAAACTGGAGCTCCTATGCCCCTGCTTCCTCGGCCATCCGTAGGCCCCCTTCCTGGTAGCCCCTATTGCTGGTCTCTCAATCCTTCCCAGCATCCCCGTAATCAGGTTCTGCCTCCCTCCTTGGCCAGTGCTACTACTGTCACAGCGTTTGCATCTGGGTTTTGCGATCGCAGAGGAGCATAGCCACTGCCATGAGTGTGCTTGGGGGTGGGGAGCCTTCTCCCACCCCACCAATCTCTTCAAAAGAAGAATTCAGAAGATTTCTCTCGCAAAAGGGGAAGAAACGTTTGATTCCAGAAGTCTCGAAATCCATAAAAAAACTGGAGGAAATTCCTTAGATCTCCCTGCCAGAAGACCAACCGATAAAAATCACCCTAGCCTTGGCTGACAGAGGGTTGGTAGGAAAATTTATGGGATGTTGTCCCTCTATAAAAACAACAGATGACTGGATCCAATGCAATTGGAGGCCCCAACTGGAAAATAATGTGATTTGTTATGTTGTCGGAAGAGGGTATTTCATTTTCTAGTTCACCTCCAAAGAAGATCGAGATTTTGTTTTCAAAAACGGTCTGTATTTTATGGAAAATCAGGGTTTGTATCTTAATAAGTGGACCCTCGACTTCGATCCCTCAATCGATACCCCTAAAGAGGTCCCAGTCTGGGTTCGGCTTCCCAATATTTTGATCCATTGCTGGAGCTATCACACCTTGCAGAAGATTGGAAATGGCCTAGGCTGTTTCATTGACAAAGCAGCTAACAAGGGCCAATATACCTACGTAAGAATCTATGTGGAAGCTGATTTGGAAGCTGTCCACCTGAAGCGGTAAAACTTACAGTCAGAGAATGGAATCACTATCAAAAATTGGATTACGAGCAACTGCCTTTCAAATGTAGAACCTGTCTCAAACATGGACACTTCCAACAAAATTGCCCAAAAGCTCCAACCGGGGATGAAGTGGACGAAGAAGGACGAAAAGAAATCAAAAAGGGCAAGGCAGTCCCACAACCAACTGAGAAGAAAAAGTCAGGGCCATTGGTGAAGCTCCGGCCTAAACCAAATGCCAAAGAAGTTCCAAAAGAGGGTTCTTCCTCTAGGGTAAAGACAGATGCTATTGGAACCCAAGAGGAACCAGAAGACCCGTCGAAGAAAGTGAAAGAAGCAGAGGCAAAGTCAACTCTTCCTCCATCAGATGATGAACAAGGGGAAAGAGAAGAAAATGAGGAGTGCATTAGTCTAGGCTCCGATTATGAGGGAAAACTTGCAAGTCACTCCTATCAAGTCGGCTAGGGGTTGAAAGTCTAAGAAGAAACAGAGAGTGGAACAAAATTATCTAGATGATCTCCAAGGCTCTTAGAAAACTCTCAAAGGAATGATGAATACTAGATCTAAGTGCAAGCATGGTCAGGCTCCAAAAGGAGCCACAACCTTCCAAGCCAGTGAATAACGAAATACATCTACTAGAATTGCAGTGTTAGGAAGCAGGTTCAAAGAAGAAGCTCTGAAAGACATTGTAAAGATGTACTCACCTGAAATCCTTCTCATCCAGGAGACAAAATTGGAGGACCTTCTACTCCTCCAAGCAAGCAAAGAATTCTGGCATAAAAGCCAACGTAGAGCAGTCATCGCTAGAGGTGCCTCTGGAGGGATTACCTCCTTTTGGGACAACTCCAAATATGATCTAATTCATGAAGAATGTTGCCCCCATTGGCTACTCACTAAGATCCTCCATAAAGAATCTAGCCACCAAGTAAGTATGTTCAATCTTTACGCTCCGGTCTTACCATCTGAGAAAAAAAATTGTTGGGACTCGCTCTAGTCCTATATTTTCTTGCACAACCAAGAAAATATTACTATTGCAGGTGATCTGAATGTTACGCTAGCTGCAAAAGAGAAAAATGGGTCTTTATGGTCAGGGACCCAGCTAGAGAATGCATTGAAGACCTCATTTTAGATTGGGAATTGGAGGATATCAAGTCCACATCTGGGAAATTCACCTGGTCAAACAAAAGGATAAGCCCCGGCCACATTGCTGCTCGTCTGGATAGATTTCTAGTCCAATCCTCCTTCTTGAATTTTGGTCTAATGGCCACCTCTAAAATTCTGTCGATCTACACCTCTGACCATAAACCCATTCTGCTTGATCTCTCTTTGGATGGAAATCTTGGCCCCATTGCCTTTAGATTCAGTTTCCTATGGATTCATCAAGAAGGATTCTCGGAGGTGGTCTCCGAGGCTTGGAATTGGCAAGTTCATGAAGGATCCCCTTCCTTTGTGTGGGATGAAAAAATGAGGAGACTTAAAAGGGATCTCAAGGAGTGGGCTAAAAGGTTGAAAACTCCCACCGCCAAAAGAAAGGAGATGCATGACAGTTTAGTAGGCCATCAATTAACAATGGAGAATTCCAATGTAACTCAAATCCTTCTTCAAAAAGAAGTAGAGCTGCAAAAAGATCTCCATAGAGAAAGTAGTGATGAAGAAGAGTTCTGGAGACAGAAGTCCAAAAATATTTGGTTACAGGCTGGAAACAAAAATACAAGTTACTTCCATAAGCAAGCTAAAGCACGCAAGCACTTCAAAATAGTAAATGAAATTCACTATCAAAACACTGTGGTTAAATATTCTGAAGGCATAAAGTGAGCAGCCAACTCCTTCTTCAAAGATCTTTACTCTGCCCCAGAAGACCCTCATATCGATTCTCAAGCCTACCTGATTGATCTTATTCCTCACTGTGTTCAAGATTCTGACAATATTACGCTGATTGCTCCGATCAATATGAATGAGATTAAAGAGCCTTTGGATTGCATAGATCCAGATAAAGCCTTGGGCCCTGATGGGTTCACTGCAAGGTTCTACATGACTTGCTGGCCTACAATTAAAAAATACCTTCTGAGAATGATTCGTAAATCTCAGACCTGAACCAAGATTGGAGGCAGTACGAACTCAGCCTTCCTTGCCTTGATTCCAAAAGACAAATGTTCCACCGATTTCAGTAGATTCAGGCCCATCTCTTTGTGTAATACAAGTTATAAGCTGATTACAAAAATAATAGCCAACCATGTTAAGAAAATTTTGCCGGTCATCATCCCTGAAAACCAAGGAGGATTCATAAAAGGGAGAAAGATTCTTGACAATATTGTGCTGGTGCAAGAAGAAATTCATTCAAGTTGTCGTCGAAAAGAGAAAGGCATGGTGATTAAGCTAGATATGACAAATGCCTTTGACAGGGTGAGAGATGATTTCCTGTTTTCTGTGATGGAGAAATTTGGCTTCTCAAAAGTTCTCGTAACTTGGGTGAAAGCCTGCATTTCCTCCCCTTGGATAGCACCTTTGGTTAATGGTCCTTCAACGAAATTTTTCCAGGCCTCAAGGGGGCTAAGACAAGGTTTCCCTTTGTCCCCGCTTCTTTATGCCATTCAAGCTTTAGTGCTCAGCTTCTAGCTAGATTGTTGTCAACAGATCGAAACTCTGCCAGGCTTGAGAATGGCTTACAATATTAAAGAAATAAATCATGCCCAGTTTGTTGATCATAGATTATTGCTTGGAGGAGCTAGCATAAATTCCGTTAGAACCTTCAAGAAGGAGATAGACATTTATAGGGAGGTTTCGAGCAGCAAGATTAACTATCTAAAAAGAACGATCTATGACTGGAATTGCTCGATCAAATATTTGACAGGCATGGCAAGGCTATTATAAATGGAAAGAACCCTGACCTGGGAGTCGTTTAAGTATCTTGGGATCCCAATAGTCAAATCAAATCCTAATGTAGCTCACTAGATGCCCCTGCTAGACAAGCTAAAACTCAGAATACAAGCTTGGGGAGCCTCATGGTTGAATAATGCTCGGAAGGTAATCCTTTTGAAATCTATTCTCATAAGTCTCCCAATTTATCAGAACTCCATTCTACTAGCCCCTAAAACCTTTATTAGTAAAGTGGATGGTCTCCAGAGAAGATTTCTGTGGGAGGGAGGGAAAAATAATGAAAGAAGGCTCCATTTAGTTAATTGGGACATTATTAAGAAGCCATTCTTGGAAGGAGGTCTATCTGGCAGCCCAAAATCTTGCTCTGGGCCCCAAGCTCCTTTGGAACATTAATTCTGGGAATCCTAGTTGGAGTAAGAGAGTTTTGTGGAAAAAATATTTTCGTGGGCAGCATTTGAGGTGCTTGGACCAACCTCCTAAAATCTCCAAAGGATCACCAGTTTTCAAACTCTATCTCACAACTTTGAAACTTTTCAGTCATAAGCTTTATTGGATCCCACGTAATGGGAAATTTTTTTTTTGGGAAGATTTGATTCTTGGAGATCAGCCCTTGAATCAGATGGCAGAACTGGAAAATATCAGAGCTTGGCTTTAAGCCAGCAATCTGGAAACCCTTTGGGACATATCCAATTGGACAAATGATGTAGAAAGTCTATGGGCTGGTTGGAATTTGGGGGAGGTCCCTCATTAGCTGGATGGTGAAGCCAATTTATTGTTGGATTTGCTCCAAGGAAAATCTCCCTTAAAGGCCTCTTCTAAGGACAAAAGAGGGTGGGGTTCTCTTTCATGCCCTTACTCAACAGCAGAAGGTTACAAAAGTATGATGGTTGTCCCTAGTATCCCCCCAGAGCCAACTCAATGGAAATTTATTTGGTCTTTTCCTACTCTCCCCAAAATTGACTTCTTTTTTTGGACTCTGGCGCATAAAAGTATCCTCACTGGAGATAACCTGAGGAAGCATTGAATGGAAGGTCCGTCCAGGTGCCCTCTTTCTACATCGAATGAAGAAACGGCTAACCACCTGTTCTTATTGTGCCCCTTTGCTCAAGAAGTTTGGAAGGGTGTCCTGAGGGGATAGAGTTTGTAAATAAGGTAGCTGATGGGATAGAGTTTGTAAATAAGGGTGTCCTCATGGGATAGAGTTTGTAAATAAGGTAGCTAAATTATTTTTTTCCTCATTATGAGTTCAAATTTAAAGATATTGATTATAGTATTTAGTGATAGTTTATTTAATGATGGTTGTTTTTAATTTTTGTTTAACAATTAATTATGTTAAGGTTTTGGATAGCTTACTAATTATAATATTTAATTATAGTTTATTTAATAATGATTTTGAGAAGAGTTTTATGAGGATATCACATTATAATTCATTTGTTTTTAGCGGAAAAAATAATGATTGTTTTCTTTTTTGTTTGATAATGAATAATTTGTAAGTTTTAGACTATCCACTAATTATGGTATATAATGATACTTATATGTAAATTTTTTTGAAAAATAAATTACTTAATTGAAAGGAATTTGAGATAAATGAGACCCAGATGTTGTTAAGATTTTTTAGTAAAATAATTGAAAATTCCTAAGTAATTTTGATAGGAACTTTGCCCATAGACCTTAATGTTTAGTGTTTTTCAAGAATTTGAAGATTCCTTAGATCATAAAAGTAAGTATCACATGGAATTTGGTGACTAAAGAAAGGAAAAAATAAATGTAACTATGTTCTGAGAAATATGTGTGTATGTTTTTTCATTAAAAAATTATTATCAATTAACGTATTTTTTTTCAAATATTTTATTTCTAAATTGTATAAACTATTATTTTTTCCATATTTCTAAGTACAAAATATATTTAAATGTAGAAGTTTCAATTAAAATCAAATACTTACTTGAAAAATTTAACTTTTCAAAAAATGACCATAAGCACAAAAAAAAAACACATTAACATTATTTATCCTCTAAAAATGTGAAGAATACTATACTAGTGTAAAAAATTTAAGTTAAAAACCAATATTGATAAGTACCTTAAAAATGATGTTAATGAGAATATTTGAGTCAATTTATGTTTTAAAAAATAGATTAGTTATAATTATCTCAATGGATATGTTTATTTTGGAATAGGGTTTTTAGAATTCTAATTTAATTAAGAGTAATTATGAAGTAGATAACATTTTAAAATATTCATATTAGACTACAGAAATGAAAGATTGGGATTTTTCTATGTTCTTTTAATTAAATTAATTAACTAAAAAACATCATATCAACAAATGCCATATAAAGTGAGTTATGATTTTTGGGCATATAGTATTAAAAAGTCATGATGTTGTAACAAAATCTATATACATATTGAGAATTCCCATTGGTAAAATTAAAATAAATCTTCATAATTAAGAATTTTACTTCATTTTTTTAAAATATATATAAATATAAATGATTTAGTTATTTATATATATGAATAATAATATCGATTTAAAATACGATTATAATTTAAATAATTTTTATTTTTCTTTAATTATGTAAAATTTATAACTATCAAATATTATAATAGGTATAAACATTTACTAATTATTTAATTTATATAACTAATTTAATATAAAAAATATAAACTATTCAATCAAATGCACCATAAAAATCGAAAACTATATTTAATTTACATAATTATATTTATATGCAGGATGGTGTTCATGATCAAGGGCTTTTGACATCTCATAGGTTGTAATACCAAAGGATAAAAATTATTTATAATCATAATGTTCCAAGACATTTTTGTTATATTTGCTAGGATGTTTTTGTGACGAGCAAAAGAGATAGCATCTATTTGGACTAGGGTAAGGAACTGATGGGATATAGTTTGTAAATAAGGTAGCTAAATTATTTTTTTCCTCATTATGAGTTAAAATTTAAAGATATTGATTATAGTATTTAGTGATAGTTTATTTAATGATGGTTGTTTTTAATTTTTGTTTAACAATTAATTATGTTAAGGTTCTCGATAGCTTACTAATTATAATATTTAATTATAGTTTATTTAATAATGATTTTGAGAAGAGTTTTTTGAGGAAATCACATTATAATTCATTTGTTTTTAGCGAAAAAAAATAATGATTTTTTTCTTTTTTGTTTGATAATCAATAATTTGTAAGTTTTAGACTACCCACTAATTATGGTATATAATGATACTTATATGTAAATTTTTTTGAAAAATAAATTACTTAATTGAAAGGAATTTGAGATAAATGAGACCCAGATGTTGTTAAGATTTTTTAGTAAAATAATTGAAAATTCCTAAGTAATTTTGATAGGAACTTTGCCCATAGACCTTAACGTTTAGTGTTTTTCAAGAATTTGAAGATTCCTTAGATCATAAAAGTAAGTATCACATGGAATTTGGTGACTACCCAGTGGTTAGGCCTCTTAGTTTTAGTTCTAAATATGTTATATAAGAATGAATTAATAACTTTAAATTTTTTTAGTTTTTAGGTGATATTAATAGATTAGTTTAAATATTTTATTTTCGCATTTTGTAAGATAATTATTACCCAAATTTAATTGTGGAATGTAATATTTTAATTTTCAAATTATTAATTTTAATATCTATATAAGTTCAATTTTCTAAAAAGAACTAAAATCTTATTTTTCCCTTCTTAATCAAATTTTAGCTTTTTTAATCCAATATATATAATATATACTAATATATATATATAATAAATAAAAAATAAAAAATATACAAACTATTTTAAGAAAAATATTTTCATCAAACACTTATTAATCACGTCAACCTAATTTGAATTATGATTGAGTGAAATTTTAAATGAAATTATTTTTAGTGAGATTTTTGAATTTCTAGGATACACCCTAAAAATGTGTAATTAATTTTGAAAATCACTTTTTAAATTAATCCATACAGAACTTTTATAAAAAATTATATATACGAAATTTAATGTATAAAGAAATTAAAAACATGTTTAGCCTCTGAATGCTAGCCTGTTGTGCATCAGTAATTGTATGTAATTGTATGAGGGTGAATTGTCATAAGAAAAGGAGTGAATTCAAAACCTAAAGTCTGAATGCTAGCGTGTTGGGCATCAATAATTGTATGTAATTGTATGAGGGTGAATTGTCATAAGAAAGGGAGTGAATTCAAAACCTAAAGTGGTACTTATTAATCGAACTGCCCCAGGATTTCAATCTTTGAAATCTTGTAATGTGCAACCGCAAACTGTAGAATAATAGTCAAATAGATCTACTAAATTAACTCTGCCATAAAAATGCAATTTGAGGGCAAAAGATATCTGATATAAATTTTCATACTTTTTAATTATAAATCATGTTTTATTTCATTATTTATTTATAAAAATAAGTATTATTTATCCATAAATATAAAAGTTAAATAAACTTTATCACAGATGACTGCATGAAGTTTGTGGAAAGATAATTCTGTTGAAAAGAAAGATAATTGGGCGAACTTAAATTTATTTTAAAGATTTCACCGTCAGGAGAATACAGTGGTAGTGTTGGAGAGGAATCCGACAAGATTAAATTGATCAGAATAAATGTACGATCCTTGGTATTACATGAAGATTAAGTAAAATTATAATAATATTAATGAAATAATATATCAAAATTAAATAAAAATTTCGTGATAAAATCAAAATTATATCTATTATTATAATATCTGTAAGCATTCGATTTTTTCTATCACTGAATAATTTTATAATTTTAGAAGATCGGGGCACTATCCAGTCTGTGCTATGCCGTTCATATTGGATGCGTGAGGCCCGCTAAGTATTATTAAAGCCCAGCCGTTTACGTGGTAGATAAAACATAATTTACATTATAATTTTATTAAGCAATTAACACCTTGTTGTGGACGGTAGCAGAAAGTGAGTACAGGAATCATCTAGAAGTAGAGCGAAAGCGCAATTTACGGCAGTGGGCTTGCTTTTGTCAGAGGCCGCATCATTGTGCGTTATTTTTTCTGACAATTAAGAAGCATCTTAGACTCCCATTATGCAACTTGGGTTTGTATTACGTTACTCCACGTTCAAACCACACCGGAAATACATATATCCGGTGCACTGTTCAAACAGGTAAGGCATGCCAAATAGTGGGCGCGTTTGTATTACACTCCAACGTTTAAACCACATCGGAAATACATATATCCGGTGCCGGTGGACTGTTCAAACTAATTTGGGAGCCACGCGTGTGTGACAGGTAAGGAATGCCAAGTAGTGGGCGCGTGTTGGTGTACATGCACTTAGACTAGCTGTGCATGTGTACATGCACATACATGCACTTAGACTAACTGTGTTAAGTGTACATGCATCTAGATTAGCTCCAGTTAACTTATTGCTTGCATGTGGCACATGTACACAAGATAAAGCACACTTAGCTTTAGCTTTAGTGATTGCATGTACAAGCTTTAGTTAGCTTTAGTTATTGCATGCACAACTAAGCTTAACTTAGTTGCTTTTATGTATATATTCTAAACCAATATTGTAGAATCGATGGATTTTCATTCTTTTCTCAATTCTTTCTTGCTTCCTTCCTTCTCTTGCAAGCTTGTTTATTGTTTGCAAATCTAGATCACTGTTTCTCAAAATCTTACATGGTATCAGAGCACAGGGATTTGTAATCAGTGCACAAGCAATTT
>APFE031511273.1:0-18155 GCA_000404065.3 Pinus taeda
AAATGTTAGTGGGGTTTCTAGGCATACCACAAAGATGAAAGATCATTAGTCACACAAATGTAGAACGGCTACCCAATCCTCCACTTCGAATCTCTCTAGAAAGGACCTGGCTTATGTAATACTTAACTGCATTTTACTCTTTACAAATCAGGAGGCAAAGATAGTGTTTATTTAATTAGGTCATAGTCTTTGGTTTGTATTAATATTTCCAACCAATCTATTATTCAAAACCCATATTTGTAGAACTCAGGATTGGGTTGGGAAAAAATTCTATTCTTGATGAGATTCACCCTAATGCTCGAGACATGATGGCTGCTCATGTAGATTTAAAAAATTTCTTACGTCTGCACAGTCGTTCTGTTCAATATCTACGGCAAGTTTTTTTGGATATTCAATTGATCTTTGATGTGAATGGTACCTATCAGCACTTCATTCGACCCATCGAAACCAATAAATATGTCTTCAATTTAGTCATTTAGGTTCTGGTGGATGTTAACCATTATAATAATTTTTACTTTCTCTGGCTCCTTTTAAAGGTTTTGCTTCTATTTTAAACAAGACATGATGTTCGTTATCATATTAATCACAATATTATTATATTTTGTGGTTGAGTTAATATATTTTTTTGTCAAAGCTTCATCAGCATCTTGTGGTAGGCAAGCCAGTCAAGTGTCAGCACTTCAAGCAAATGAATTCTATTGACACTAATTGGGAATTTGTAAGACATAAACCTTTATTGCTTGATTTAGCCAATATTGTAGCTATTTTTTGTTGTATAATTCTAATATTTCCTATTTTTTGTTTACGGCTAGTGTGATTATATATGTTAATACTGTTATGACATCTGTATTGTTTTATCTCTACAATTTACGTGTAGAGATAGAGAATAATATTTACCAATTTTGTTGTACATGTATAATGTTTACTAGTAGTTTTATTGTGTAGTTAGTTCGAGTGATATAACATAAATTGGAAAGGAAAAACACTCTTCTTTTGATGAATAAAGTTAGCAACTTAGCAGTAAGCGATGATTTCCCAGAAGTCTTAGGGGGCATGCCTTTGGGACCAAAAACAAATGCCATCTCCCAAGGCATAGATATCAAACACATACAATGTGTTATTACATCTATGGTTGTGCATTACAAATTCAATGAGGGGATGCCAATACTAGATTGACTAGCATGTACAAGACCAACTAGTATATGAAAGTTCAAATGTGAACAATCCTAGCATCCTTGAAACTAGTTCTTCACTAAGAAGATTACGTGGATGTAAATTTGCTCTCAAATTCAAGCATATGTTTATCTATATAGTGAACTAAATAGGGTAGCTATTAACCTCTATGTAGATAAGAAATGTTATATTCTTATCCTCACCTTGTGAACCACATTTAGAATGGAATCACATTGTACAAGTTGTCATGTGAAGTTGTTGATTGAATACTTCTGCTAGAAACAACATCCCACCTTCTTCTACAAAGATAATTGATCTTTTGCCCATCTTTTGGAAATACATAACTTGAAATTTGGTATCAAAGCGTAATATGACTTCAGTGGTCACTCTTGATAGTAATATTACTATGGAGATTTCTAGCTTGCCCTTGGAAATAAGGTCTTTTGTATGCATCGTTTATGTAAAGAATGTTTGTTTTCTATTGCCCAAATAGAAACTATGTTTATAAAAACTTAAAATGTATAAATTCTCCGTTTTAACTTTGTTCCACTATATATTGTATTTTTAGGCATCTTGATCATTTTGTCCCATGTTTTAGATGAAAGGGAAATAAATCACTTATGAGTGCAAGTTTTATGGAAATTGCATGCAAGTGCACAAAGATATGTCTTGGATCCATTTCTAGTCACGGTAAACTACTTCTTGCTTGTGGATTTTGTTGTGTATGCTGATCTTCAAGAACATCTGTAATGCAACAAAATATATGCATACATGCTATGATAGGATTAAGTCTAGCAAATGAACATTGTGTCATAACTAAAACTATTGTTGATTGTAGAGGATAGGGAGTGCAAATCTATTTGACAGTATAGGAATGTGATAATAAATTCCAAAGGATATGATTTTAGAACTCATAACTGACTTGTCTTAGACATCATTATATGATTTTGACAAATTTATAGCATGGTACTGGAATAAATTTTATACATGCAACCTTTGCCTTGATATTTTGAAGTAATTTGTGATGTATTGTTTGTAAAGAAATTAGCATGTTCTATTTCAAAGCTAGAATATTAGTTTTAAATAGTCCTCAAATTTAGGTGTAACAACTTTTTTATGGAAGTGGGGAATTAAAAAATTTCATCTTTTCCTTCACTTTTTTTGTTTGTCACTATACTCAATGACAAAATATTTGTAAACAAGGGTCTTAAGGTATGGAATAATTGAATTATATATAAATGGTGTTTGTCAAGAACTCTCTTATGAATGGGCCACAACAGAGAACTACATCCCAAACATGATAGAAATTTATGAAATTAGTAGGATACTTGAAAGTTCAAATGAAATTAAGATTGGAATTATATTTCAATTAATCACAATAGAAAAGACACAAGGTACTTAGTGATGCAATCCTTCTGCTTTGACTACCATATCCTGAGCTGCCCATCCCTCACTACCCATCCTTACCCTCTGGAATTACAATAGGAAGCAAGAGAGAATTGTATCCCAAACATGCTAGAAGTTTATGAAATTAGTAGGAAACTTGAAATTTCAAATGAAAATAAGATTGGAATTATATTTTAATAAATCAAGATAGAAAAGACATAGGGTACTTGGTGATGCAATCTTTTTTCTCTATCAACCATATCCTGAGCTGCCCATCCATCCCTGACGCTATCACTAGCCCTCCTTACCCTCTGGAATTATAGTAGGAAGCAGGAAGATGCTTGGATGGTGGTCTTTCTTTATTGGCATCTCTCCAATACCTGAAGATACTTTTCTGGCAGAGGCCAAACCAAAGGTTATGAAGTCAAGTAATACAAACAAAGAGGGTTTTCATTTATATGGAGAAGTTGTAGTCAATCCATACATTGATGTATCATGAATAGTCCATGTAGATCCTTTAGGTTAATGAGAGTACATGAGGGCCCTTTTGCAAGATGCACCATCGAAATTATGAAGATGTAGCCAAAAGATAATGTGCAACCATAGAATTATGAAGGAAACTTGTATCATGATATTATAAGAAAATAGGATTACGTAGTGAGCCTTCTCATGAATGAACAACCAATCTAGTTTTCATATTACAACATGGAACTCATGAATCAGCAGACCATAACATGTGCAATACAAAATTTGTAGTTATAGCTACAAATTCCCCAATATTCCAGATTACAGTAAAGCGGAAGGAGTTCAGAAGGATAACAATGTCATTCCTAGTTCCTTCTCACGTGCAATGTGATAGCTACTGATTTTATAAAAATCCTGCCATAAAAATTGCCAAAATAGGAAAGCATATGAGCTTGCACACCAAGAGAGAGACTCAAATCATGACATGGACAAAATGACTCTCATAAGCAGAGCCAACAATTGTTTAAAGCTTATAAATCCCCTAGGATAAAAGAAGATGGCTCCTAAACATTAACTTTACAATGATGCTTCAGTAGAAAGGAAATAGAAATCAACTGCGTTAGATTCCATAGAGATTTTCAACTATTCTGAACAATCCAAGTCTCACCCATAAGAGGACCTTTCCACGAAAGTAGGGTAGGGTTGAAGAAATCAAAATTAGCCTCATACCATGTCAAAAATAAATATTTTTTCAACTTCCGTTTCATCCTTGTGACACAAAGAACATGCAAAAGTCATCCACAATCTCTTGACAACCGACCTTTGTAGTAGTAGAATATATCTTCAAACTTTGTGCTTATAAGAATGTTATTTTCAGGTGGGTTGGTACCTTGTCAACCAGCAGGCCATAGGATCCTTGACAATCCATTGTTTGTCCAAGTGAGGGGAAATGTCAATACAGTGTTTAGGCATACCACAAAGATGAAAGATCCTTAGTCACGTAGATGTAGAAGGGCTACCCAATCCTCCATCCCCAGTCTCTCTAGAATGGACCTGGCTTATGTAACAATGAACTGCATTTTAATATTTACGAATGAGGAGGCAAATATGGTGTTTATTTCATCAAGTCATGGTCTTTGGTTTGTATTAATATCTTCCTTTCAAACCAATCTCTTATTCAAAATCCATATTTGCATGATCTCAGGATTGCATTGGGAGAAAATTCTATCCTTGAGGAGATTCACCTTGATGCTCGGGACATGATGACTACTTATGTAGATTTTAAACATGTTTTCTTACATCTACACAGTCGTTCTATTCAATATCTGCACCAGGTTTATTTTGGATCTTACATTGATATTTGATATGAATGATACCTATCAACACTTATTTTGACCCATCAAAACTGATAAATATGTCTTTCATTCAGTCATTTAAGTTCTGTTGGATGTTAGCCATTTTAATTATTTTTGCTTTCTCTAGATCCATTGGAAGGTATTGCTTCTATTTTAAAAAAGACATATTGCTCATTATGATATTAATTGCAATCTTATTTTATTTTGGGCTTGAGTTAATATATTGTCTTGTCAAAGCTTCATCACAATCTTGTGGTAGGCAAGCCGGTCAAGTGTCAGCACTCCAAGCAAATGACTTCTATTGACACTAGGGAATTTATAGGACACAAACCTTTATTGATTCATTTAGCCAATATTGTAGCTATTTTTTGTTGCATAATTCTACTATTTCCTATTTTTTGTTTAGGACTAGTGTTATTATATATGTTAATACTGTTATGACATTTGGATTGTTTTGTCTCTACAATGTGGACATAGAGATACATAATAATATTTACCAATTTTGTTGTACATGTATAATGTTTACGAGCAGTTTTATTGTGTAGCCAGTTAGAGTGATGTAAGATAAATTGGAAAGGAAAAACATTCTTCTTTTGATGAAAACAATTAGCAACTTAGCAGTAATCTATGATTTGTCAGAAGTCTTAGGGGGCATGCCTTTGGTACCAAAAAGAGATGCCATTTCCCAATGCATAGATATCAAATAAACATGCAATGTGTTGTGACATATATGGTTGTGCATTACAAATTCAATGAGGGGATGCAAATATTGGATTCACTAGCATGTACAAGACCAACTAGTTTATGAAACTTGAAATGTGGACAATCCTAGCATCCTTTAAACTAGTCCTTAACTAAGAAGATTACGTGGACGTAAATCTTCTCTCAAATTCAAGTGTTTATCTGTATAGGGACCTACATAGGCTAGATGTTAATGTCTTTGTGGATTAGTAATGTTATCTTCTGATCCTCACCTTGTGATCCACATTCAGAATGAAATCACATTGTACAAGTTTTCATGTGAAGTTTCTAATTGAAGACTTGTGTTGGAAATATACTCCCACCTTCTTCTACAAACATAATTAATCTTTTGCCCATTTTTTGGAAAGGCATAACTTGAAAATTGGTATCAAAGTGTAATATGCCTTCAGTGGTCACTCCTGATAGTAATATTACTGCGGAGATATCTACCATCCCCTTGGAAATAAGGCCTTTCATATGGATCATTTATGTAAATAATGTTTGTTTCATATTTCCCAAATACAAAATCTGTTTAAAACCTATAATGTATAAATTCTTCATTTAAACTTTGTTGCAGTATATATTGTATTTTTAGGCATTCTGATCATTTTGTCCCATGTTTTAGATGAAAGGGAAATAAATTACTGTTGATTGCAAGCTTGATGGCAATCACATGCAAGTGCACAAAGATAAATCTTGAACCCAATTCTGGTCAAGGTAAACTACTTCTTACTTGTGCGTTTTCTTGTGTATGCCGATCTTCAAGAATAGATGTGAAGAAACAAAATATATGGATACATGCTAGTAGATTAACATTGTGTCATAACTAAAACTATTCATGGTTGCAGAGGATAGGAAGTGTAAATTTATTTGAAAGCAAAGGAGTGCGATAATAAATTCTGAAGGATGTGATTTCAGAACTCATAGTTGACTTGTCTTAGACATCATTATATGATTTTTACAAATTTAGCATGGTACTAACATAAAGTTTATACATGCAATCTTTTCCTTGATATTTTGAAGTAATTTGTGATATATTGTTTGCAAATAAATTAGCATGTTCTGTTTCAATGCTAGAATATCAGTTTTAAGCAGTCCTGAAATTTAGGTGGAACAACTTTTTTATGGATGTGGGGAGTGATTAAGAATTTTCATCTTTTCCTTCACCGTTTTTGTTTGTCACAATACCCAATGACAAAATATTTCTAAACAAGAGTCTTAAGCTATGGGAGCATTGAATTATTTGTAAATGGTGCTTCCCAAGAACTCCCTTATGAATGGGCCACAACAGAGAACTGTATCTAAAACCTGCTAGAAATTTATGAAATTAGTAGGAAATTTGAAATTTCAAATGAAATTAAGATTGTAATTATATTTTAAGAAATAAAGATAGAAATGACATAACTCTTCACAGGATTCTTTGAAGTGTACTAACTCAATGGAAGAGTGTTTTCCTTACAAGAAATAGGTTGGTGGTTCAATTCCACTATGCATTAACATGAATTAATCAACAATTTTGTAGTTTATTTTTAATTAAATGCTTTTTATACCAGTTTATTTCAATGGTGATCTATATCTAGATTCATTGTTTTATATTGTCTCTAGTGAGACAAAAGTGATCTTCAAAAATTTTATGGTCTCTAGAGAGACAATAGCTAGTCTTAAATACATATTGTCTCTAATTTGAATGTTGTCTCTAGAGAGACAAAAATGAAATTGTCTCTTAAGAGACAATAATGCTTGTGTTATATATTGTCTTTAGAGAGACAATTGTTTAAGACAATAATCTTTAAGAAAATATTTTTTAAGAAAATAATCTTTAAGACAATAATTTTTAAGACAATAAACTTTAAGACAATAATTTTTGAGACACCTGCTTAAAGAAAATATTTAAGACAATACACAAGTTTTGTTTTGTCTCAAGTTAAGACAATTTGCCCAAAAATTGTCTCAAATATTGTCTTAAAAACCCAAAAATTGTCTCAAAGATTCTACTAGGCTTTTAGTCTTTTTTTCTGCTTCCTCCTTGATGATGCTTCCAAGAGTTTTTGCTAAGGTAGATTTCTTCGATCTAGGGTTTTGGTAAGATGAAGATCTTCATCTCTTTCTTGGTATTATTTTTGTTTCGCTTTGATTCCTTTGAAACTTAATCTTTGTGTGTCTTATTGGTTAGATGCCCTTCTTAACTATAGCACCTTAGCTCTGGTACCATGTTGAGGAATCTAAGGCATTATAAGTTAGGTGATTTCTCTACTTATGATAAGTTACTGTGATGTACTTTTGATTCTCATCAAGACAATTATCATATCATGAACAAATAGAGAGACAAGAGACATAGTATATAGGATTGTTAGCTGAGGCCAAAGCCTCTCACTTTTTGAGAGGAAAAACCGAATGAAATTCTTATAAATATTCAATTAACGAACACCAATACCATGACAATGACCCTTGACACTAGAGTCCTAGCAAGATCAATTCAATAGCCTCTCTTCTAAGAAAACTTCTTCGTCTTCCTCTTCTTGGGTTCCTTGAGAATCTTGGTCTTCCTCTTTTTGGCTTCCTTGAGAATCGTGGTCTCCTTGATAATATCGGTCTTAAGAGAGAGACATATTCTTCCTCTACTTGTCTCCTTCGAATGAGGTATTCTACGAGAATAAGATCACCTCGATGTAGCTGCAAGACTTCAACCTTCTTCTGGCACTTTACTTTCTTCTGCCTTCGCATGAGGGAGAATATATTACAGAAACAAATCCACAAAATAACTTCACCCTCCTTCCATTTTACTTCACTGAGATAGATTCTTTCCCTAGTATGTTTTTCACACTTATTTTTAGACTTTCTTGATTGAACTTGATTGCCTCCAAATAAGGTTGAGTACTAATATATATAAGTGTTTGTCCATGGCAGTTAGACCAACACGATCTCTTGGAGGAGAGCTAAAATTATCTCCTTATTTTCTCCCTTTCCTATCTTCGATGCCCTATCTCATTATCAAGGAGTATAAGATGCAAATTTATTACCTAATCCTCTATTTAGTCTTCCTAAGTCAAGACAAGAATAATGTGTTTAAATCTCCCTCTCAATTAGGGAGGACAAATTTACTCATTCCTACAGAAGGAATGTACCTAACCTCCTCTTGGATTAGGAATTTCAAAGTTTCTTCCAAGTATTAAACTTGCTTTTAGTCTCCCTCTTAATTAGGAACCTACAAAATCTCCTCATGTGGAGTTGATGGGATAGCCAGGTACTAGAAGAACTCCTTCCTTCATTGTCATGTATTTATTTACCAAGGAGTCTTCTTATTTTGGGGAATTCTTCATAAGCCATAAACTATTCATCACTTTCATCCATGAGTCAGTCATGTCATCATCCCTCTCATCAAAAAGTGATCTATTAGTCTACAACTAGAATTTCTTCATCTTATTCTACATTCATCATGATTTCTTCCTCAGAAAGGTCTTTCATCCTTCGATGTGGTTTTATAGGAAGATATTGATAGTTCTTCCCTTTCGTAGTCCTGCATAAGCTGATCCAGATACTAGTTCATAAATAAGTAATGAACACCTAAGTCATAATTACCTTTGTGAGGTTTTTCCACCATTACATCTTCCTGTAAGAATCAACATCATTGTACATGTTGCAACATTTCCTAAAGATATGTGTTAAGGGTATCTATCCTTTCTAGACTTTCCATTATAGTCTTCATATCTTTTTGGGAGATATCAAATTCAAATCTTCTTCGGATATCAGATGCTGATTGGATTTATCATTCTTACTTATTCCATGGTCTCTTCCTTTGTTTCGTGACATCTTCGATCCTTGAGAACTTCCAATTAGAGTTTCTAAATTGTATTCAGTTACCTCATCTTTCCAATGAAGACATATTATGTTGATTTTGTTTATTAAATACGTGATCTATGCATTCTTACATCCTAGGAGGAGGTCCTTTTTCTGATAAGGCTTTTAGAGATAGCACATGATGTCTCTAATCATATCACTTGTCTACATACCTCATATTTTTGTAGGTTTTAGCCTCGTAGAGAAATGACCTACATACGAATTCTAAAACATAAAAAATAAGCAATGTGAGAGAATAACACATAAAACACATATACACAAAGATTTTCCCCAAGATCCCAAAATCGGGACTACTAGATTTATTTTTCATTATGTTCCTTTTAATGTTACAATAAATATTTATACATGCTGAGGCATCCAATACCATTGACCGAAAACCATCATGTCTGGAACCATGGACTGAAAACCATCGCGTCCAAAACCATGTGCGAAAATCATGCACAAGATGATAGGTAGTTATGCCCAACCTAATATAGGGTCCAAAAAAATTATTCCCAGGGTGTTGCCCCGAACCTCATAGAGGGAGGCTACCTGCCCCCCTCAAATCCCCCTGTGACCCCCCTGATGTGTAATTGGTGCAACGAAAGGGGGGGCTACAACCCCCCTCTAACACCTTGGTTAACTACGTGGGCTAGTCATTGAAAGAATATAACACAAGCCAACATTCTCCAACTTGTTGTTTTCTTTCCATGGGAGAGCTTAGTCATTTATCCAACCCTGCAACACCCATTGTTTCTCTATACAAAGAGAACTTATCAGAGCTCACAAATTTCGTTAATGCATCTGTATTATTCTTTAAAGTGTCCACCTTTACCAACAACACCCATTTGTCTTCTATCATATCCCTCACAAAGTGATACTGAACATCAATGTGCTTTATGTTTGAATGGTAGGCAGGGTTATTTGGCAAGAAAACTACACATTGGCTACCATAGTCTATCCTTATAGCTCCTTGTACTAACCGCATGCTTGAACACAAGCTTTGCAACCAAATTTCTTCCTTCCTTGCATGAGTGGATGTCATGTATAATGCCTCTATAATTGATAGTGCCACTACAGATTTTCTCTTATTCATCCAACTAACTACACCTCAAAATAGTTTAAACACATACCCACTTGTATATCTTCTCCGATCCAGATCTCCAGCCCTGTCCGCATCAGAAAAGTCGCGGATATCCAAAACTCTATCTAATTGTGGTCTTCCTTGGTAGCAAAAAGCATAATCACTAGTGCCATGCAAATACTTGAAAAAATGATTCACTCCTGTCGAATGCTCTTTCCTTGCTTTTGACATAAACCTGCTCTATACTCCCACTTCATGTGTAATGTCTATTCTAGTACATACCATCACATACATCAGGCTACCGACTACACTTGCATATGGAACACGAGACATGTCCTCTTCCTCTTCTTGTGTCTTGGGACACTATTTGACAGATAAATTTACACCTACAAGAGTAGGAAGCTTCACTAGTTTACTATTCGGCATATTAAACCTCTCCAATATTGTCTCAACATACTTCCTCTGGTTTAACCAAAGCTTCCTCTTTGCCTGATCTCTTTTAATTTCCATGCCCAAAATATAGTTTGTAACACCAAGATCTTTCACGTCGGAGGGAAATTGGGTCTTCAAATCCTATATAATTTCTTTGTCGTTTCCAACCAGCAACATATCATCCACATACAAGATTAGATAAATAACACGGTCACCAATTAATTTAAAATGCACACAATTTTCTTATTTTGTTCTGGTGAAGCCAAGTCCCCATATAAATGTATCAAATTTTTGATACCACATCCTTGGTGACTATTTTATCCCATACAGATAGTTCTTTAACTTGCATACCAGTTCTTTCTTACCCTTCACCGTAAAACCTTTAGGTTGCTTCAAGGATCTCCTCTTCCAGATCCCCGTGAAGAAATGTTGTCTTCACATCCATCTATTCTACCTCAAAATGAAAAGTAGCAACAATAGATAGAAGTAATCTAATAGAAGATACCTTGGCAATAGGAGAAAAAATATCACCAAAATTAGTTCTCGGAACCTAGGAATAACCTTTTGCTACCAATTGAGCTTTGTATTTCTCTGTTCTTCCTTCTACATTTCTCTTCTTCTTGAACACCCATTTGTTGCCAATGGGTTTCCTTCCAGCCAACAACTCCACTAGATCCCAAGCCTCATTTTTGTGCAAAGATGTCATTTTGTCAAACATGGCCTCTTTCTAGAGTTTTCCATCCTCTAAATCTACTGCTTCCTTCATAGTTCTAGGATCATCATCAATAATAGATAAAGAAAAATTTGAACAGAAAGTAGATGGACTATACCTTTCTTACTACCTTCTTTCTCAAACTGATCTTCTCACACCTAGAGTTTGTGGCTCTTCATCTTCTGATTCCTCCTCTACTATCGAGTCTGATTCATCCTCCTATAGCTCAAACTCCATCTTCTTAGGTTCCGGTGATGGGACTTCATGTTTAATAACATATTTCACCTCTTTGAACACCACATCTTAGTTGTACACAACCTTCCTTGTGAGTGGGTTCCAAATCTTATAACCCTTTAAACCATCCTTATACCCAACAAATATGCGCTTTTTAGATTTACTATCCAACTTGGCTCTTTTCTCCTTTGGAAGATGTACATATGCATCACATCCAAATATCCTTAGAGGTGGAAGAGAAGGTTTCCTACCAGTCCATATATCTTGTGGAATCTTATCCTCCAACACTGATGAAGGTGATCTGTTGACCAGGTAACATGTTGTCTCTGCCGCCTCTGCCTAAAATTCTTGTCCTAACCCGACACCACTAAGCATGCTTCTTGCCATTTCCATCAACATATTGGTCATTCTTTCTGCAACTCCATTTTCCTCAAATATATATGGAGTAGTGTTTTGTTGTGCTATACCACACTTCCTAAATACTTCTTTAAATTCCTTACTGCAAAACTCTCCATTGTTATCTATCCTCAACACCTTTCTCTTCTTCCCTATTTGGTTTTCCACCAGAGACTTAAATTATTTAAACCCATCAAAGTTATTCTTAAGGAGATATATCCATGTATTCCTTGAGAAGTCATCTATAAATTATACATAGTACACAGACTTACCCAGTGTTGGAAGCTTCATAGGTCCAAACACATCACTGTGCACAAGTTGTAATAAATATTTTTCCCTCTTACCACCAAAGGGGAAACTTACCCAATTCTGCTTCCCATATACACAATTTTCAAATAAATCAAAATCTAGAGAGTTATTACTCATACCTTCTACCATACCTTTACCATGAAGTATTTGAAAGCCCTTCTCTCCAATATGTCAAAGCATTTGATGCCACATCATGGTCTTCTCTCGAGAGACCACTATATTTTGTACTCCAATTTCAAAAACCAAAAAACTATTGCACCAGTCAACAATAGTGCTACCTTGTAGCTTGTACAGGGTTCCAATCTGAACTCCCCACATCAATACTAGTGCTCTCGGGACCATCTTGCAGGTATCCTTGTCAAACACTATTTTTACACCTGCATCATCCAACTTGCTTACAGAAATTAGATTTCTGGCCAATGCAGGAATATGGAGAACACCCGGAAGTGTTCTAACCCTTCCACCTTGCAACTTCAACTTTACTTTTCCACGACCAACAAATCTAGCCTTCCTATCGTCCACTATGAAGACATCACAACCGTCATATTTCTCATACTCATAGAACCACTCTCTATGGGGATTGAAGTGAAAGGATGCACTTAAGTCAATAAACCATGACTCATGATATACATGTGTACTTAAAGAAACCAAGTACACATCCCCACCTTCATCTAAGGTGGTTTTTGCCTCTGCAGAAGGAGCATCATTAGATCCCTTTGCTCTGTTAGGAGCTCTAGATTTACAGTCCCTTTTGTAGTGCCCTTCGTTTCCGCATTTCTAGCAAAATACCCTTACAGGTTTTCCTAGAGATTTAGATTTCCCACTCAATGACTTATTTCTATTTTTGTTCTAGGACTTTCCTTGTACAAATAAGGCATCACCATTATGGATCTCCATATTTTTTTTGTCTCCTCTCCTCCATCAGTAAGGACAAGACTATTTCATCAAACTGCAAGGCAGTTACATTGCTACCTATTGCTATAACGAGATTATCCCATGAATCTGGTAGAGAACACAACAAACTGATGCACTTATCTTTGTTAAAACTTATAATATGAGCAGATAATCACTGACTTACCACATTATTAACTACGTTCAGATGCTCTGTCGCCAAGTCTCCATCTTTTATCCTCAGGTTATACAACGTCTTCTGTAGGAACAGTTTATTCACTAAAGACTTAGATTGGTAAAAAGTCCCTAACTTGTCCCATAAAGCCTTAGCCATAGCTTCCCTGGATACATTAAACAATACTAAATCTGAGACACACAATCATATTCTGCTCTTTGCCTTTTGATCGAAATTATTCCATTCTTCATCGAACAATCTTGTTCGTTTAGTAGTTAGATCTACCATGATCCACTAATATTTATCCACCAATAGATCCTCCATATTGAATTTCCACAACTCAAAATTATGACCATTAAATTTCTCGATCTCTATCTTTCCACTGCTCGCCATCTTCTTTCACCACCATAATCGATCTTGCAGATCTCCCACTGAATAGGGTCTACCATAGACCCGAGCAAAACCTCTCAGCAAAAAAGGCATCCCCTTGAAGCCAAAACAACTCTGACACCAAATGTATGTTTTAACCTCGTACAGAAATTATCTACATACAAATTCTAAAACATAGAAAATAAACAATGCGAGAGAATAACACGTAAAGCACATATACATAGATATTTTCACCTGGATCCCAAAACTGGGACTACCAAATTGATTTTTCATTATGTTCCTTTCATTGTTATAATACATATTTATACATGCCAAAGCATCCAATGCCATATATAGAAAACCATCACGTCCAAAACCATGGATCAAAAACCATCACATCAAAAACCATGTGCGAAAACCATGGACAAAACCATACGTAGGTACACCCAACCTAATACAGGGTCAAAAAAAAATTCCCTGGGGAATTTCCTCAGACCCCATAGAGGGGGACTACTTGTCCCCCTCAAACACCCTGGACAAGGGGGGATGCCACCTCCCTATGACATCCGTGATGTGCAAATGGAGGAACTAAGGGGGGTCTTTGTCGCCCTCTCTAATACCTCTGTTAATTGTGTGGGCTAACCGTGGAAAGAATATAACACAACCGAACACTTTCCTTACACTTTCTACAGCAACTTCCTCTTAATGAAGAAGCCTTATTCTATAGACCTATTTCCATGTTTTTCCATTATATTATGGATTAAACTTGTCTTTATTCATGGTTGGTGAAACTTACAATGAAGTTTCGATTATAAAATTTTGTGCATCTATCATATCTTATTATGCAAATGTATGATGATTCTTGTCCTAGAGGGCTTTTTTGTTCTCCATAAGTATCTTTCAATGAGGTTTCCAAGAGTTATACCTTATATAGCTATAGATTTTTCCCCCAGACATTTTACATGTTACCTATATCATGATCTCTTAATGCTTCTACCATGATGTCATTCCCCAATATGATGCATCTTATCTTATTTACAAATATACTTATCTATACTCTACACAATAGAATAATAATTGAACGAGATCATCTTAGTCATAGTGGAGATCTCTCACTTCCTCCTTCTTTGGCTTCTTCATTTCATGTTCCTCCACTTCTTCATTAAAATGAGCTTCTTCTTGATTTATTTTCTTATTGTCCCTTTGATGAAAATCTGTTTTAGAGTGCCCATATTCTTGACAACGAAAACACCGAACCTTAGGAATTTTCTTCTTTTTCTTATGAGGACCAAATTTAATGAACTTCCTCTTTCCATTCGTAATTGTTTGGTTTCTTTTTCTAGGTTATTCATCATATTGTCCCTTCAACATGTTTTCCTCTATCTTGTATAGAGTCCATAGATTGTTAAATGGGATAGTTGCCTCTTCCTTGTTGGATAGCAGGCTACCTTGTTCATCAGTTAGTGCATTTAGAATGATGGAGATCATTTCCTTATCATATATCATGTCTCGTAGGTCTTATAATTGAGTTTTTATTTGAGAATACTTTGAAAGGCATGAGGATATCCCTTCATCCATTGATACCTTCAACTTATATATATCATATCTAAGTGATATGATATTTCTTATTGTACTTTAAGAGAATAGTTCTCTTAGCTTATCATATAGCTCTTTTGATATCTCCACCTAGGTTATATGAGGAATGACAGAATCTTTGACAGATTACTCAAGAATCCTATGAGCCTTTAGATATTTTTCCATTTATTCAGATAGATCTTGATCTTCGGATGGATTGGCAATATTTCCATGAACTTGATCGATGAATTCATTTACCTTGTGGATAAATGTGATTGCTAATATCTAGATTGATGTTGTTTCCCTATGTATAATTATCCCATTGTATTGCGCCACAAAATATAACCACACAGGATAGTATATAAATGCCAATATTCATAGCGATTGACTAAGAAAGAAATTCGAATCATAAAGTGTTAAGAATAATGAGGCCTAGGTTATGGTCTAATACATGTGCATTTCAATTTTTAGTATATCCATGCCATAGTGAATCTATGCCATAAAAAGTGTGCCATCTCATTAGAAATATAGAGAAACCAAAATAGGTCAAAATAGTTGTCTATTGAGTCACACTATGTGATGTCATAACAATATAGGTTGAGTGTTGTCATTTCAATTCAAACATTCCTAGGAAATACAAAGCCTTATAAGCAATCGAACTTCAAAGATCGACCTTCAAATTTGAGTGCAAGGCCTCAAAGTAATAGGATGAATCATTAAAGTGCAGACAATGAGCTTATAACAAGGAATGCAACCTACAAGAAATGAGAATTACTAGCTTGCAAGTTACAATATCTCAGCCTCACTGAGGAAATCGAATAGAAATGTGTGTCATCATACTAAGGGTTATACATTGTATGTAAAAGTACATGCATTTAATAATGTCACACAAAATCATAAAGTCTGAACACATAATGCAACCACGCAACTCTAAGGAGGTAATTAACATAAGGCATGTGTTATGAATTAAATTAAACAACTCATAATGTAGTTATTGCGCCTTTGATTTCGTGCGACTCCAATTTTCCACTTTTCCAAACATTCCTCGGCACCTGAAAGAAATATGGGATTCATGTTGTAGGACAGTTTCTTTGGCACTCCATGAGCTTCTTCTTTAAACTATTATTTCCCCTCCTACATCAAACATACTTCCCTCCTTTCAATTCCATAATAATGCATTCTCTATGAGAGAGTTTAATTAACATTTTTGCATCAATCATCTTGGAGGATCCCTGCTAAGACCATTGATCACATGTTTGTGATGACCAGTGAAGCTAGAGATGATTACATGGAGCCACAACCCATGACCTGTAGATTCCTTGTTGACTTACTATAGCATCCTTGACTAATTCAGCGTATACATTAGGCTTCCCTCCCTTGCGTGCACTAGCATGGTGGATCAACCTTAGTTGGCTTAACTTCCGAGAGGAAAAACGGATTCTGAATCCAATTTGTTAGCATTTTGGCATACAATGATCATGGTGGATGGGTATATCCCCGAGGAAACTATGCTCATCACAGTCACATTCCCAGAAGGTACAAGTCGTCACACCCAAGGTCGATAAACTTAGTACCCATCACGTAATGGCTATAGTCACTATTTAAAACATTTTCGACACCCTCAAATATGTGTTGCCTCTTTCCATAATGCAAAGGTGCAATATAGTTATCAAAACAACTAGATAACCGTTATCGAACAGTTATGTTCATTTTGGAAACATCTCCAACTCAATGGATAAAGAAAGAAAACTGAGTGATACAGAAAAAAAAAAAGCATCAATATTGCTAATCCAAAGTTCAGTGGAAGGGAAAAATATAGCTATGAGCATTATCAAAGGGATAAACCTTATCCAACTGGTTTCTTTTAAGGCAACTCGAACCTCTCTAGATTAGTGGCTAAAGCCAAAGATCGACACTACTGTTCGGAAAGAAGGTCAACAATCCTCAACATGATTTTATACACTATTACAATTGGAAAGGTGTTATTACTTTAAATCTAACCATAAAACATTATTCTAAGTTGTTATACCTGAGCATGCTTTAAAGCTCAAAGGCTCAAAATTTTGTTACAAACCCATGAGCTGTAGCAAGAATCCAATTCTACGGTAATTGTGAAAGTGTCCCTCATGCTTTATCCTCATTCCTTTGATGGTCAAACCAGGTTATTTTCTTACTGCCCACAACGCAAGAGGAAATTGAAGGGAGGAGCTCACGAGGGCATTGTCTTTGTTTAATACGAAAGGTTGTAGTTGGTTGCAGAACCAAGCTTCCATGGAAGGTTTAATGTTCACTACATTTATTTATATGCACAATTAACTATACTAACTTTCGTCAATAGATAAAAAGTGGATGTTCGTTGAAACTTCTGTTGCATGCATTTTATTAGAAGCTGTGTAGTTCATAGGGAACCATGCTGTAAAGGTTCCACAACTCAACTAACCACTATATGCAAGATGTTAACTCTTTTTCACAATAACCCTTGTAGGAAATGATACTCTCTCCATCAAGAGATACTCTTAATTTTATTTTACGGACTTAATCTTACAGGTGCATGTGTGTTGAAAGTTATTTAAATCCCTTGCCCATTACAAAAGTCCTACGCATGTTTCTAACCAAGCGAGGACCTTAGGGATCCATTGTGCTTGCCCTATTCCATTCACAACATAATTCATTTTGTTTTCACATTTAGACTTTGTGTTACTCTTTATTTATAAGGTGTATTTATCCCAAAAAAACCAAAAAAAAAACACCATATAATATTTCTAGTGCTAGCTTGGATTTTAGGTTTGTTAATAATGAATTAGTGTCAGCCACACTATCTTCCTCTTAAGACATTAACTATGATATGAGAGAAGGCATTCTTAAACTTTAAAATGATGATTTAACCTTACATACATTGATAAATATGACCTTTGTAATGTTAGTCAAACCTTTTATCAGTACAATTGTATTGGTCTTTCAATGCCTTCGTATGATCTTTAAACATACTGTATCATAGTATCACATTCATTCCAATGTTTT
>APFE031511274.1:9580-68087 GCA_000404065.3 Pinus taeda
GATGATGATTTTATTATTATTATTATTATTATTTTTATTTTTAAATAAGACTAGAAGAAAACCATATGAGATATCATTTTATTTTTCTAATCTATTCTACCTTAACTTGAAAGTTTTTTTTTTTGTTTTTTATTTCCTAGGTAAAAGAATGCTTTTAGTGAAGCCACCTATAAACTAAGTATTTGAAAATGCTCACATCAAGATTTAAAATTTTTACCTTATGATTTGCAAACATGTCAGTGACATGTCTTATTCTTGGAGTTGGCACAAGGTTTTTTTGAAACCAGACTTTGATATTGTCCTTTCTCTCCAAGAAGTACCTGTTCAACATCTTCGTGTTGGAAATAATGCTGAGAGGGGGGGTGAATCAGTGTTAGCAAGTCAATAATATTTATTTTCACAATCAGATTTGTATAAGCTACTTTAGTTAATGAAACTTGCATATATACGCAATTGTAGTTAAGGAAACTAGCATATATCTTGCAGACTTATAATTTAGTTAATACATCAAATGTTGATCTTTAATATATGCATCAGAACCATGTAATAGTAACCAAGTACAGTAAAAACAAAGCATACAATCACACACAAGAATACAAGATATAAGGTGGAAACCCAATGTGGGTGAAAACCACCTACTGCAATTCGTCTCTATCTTCTTTTAATAAGAAACTTATTTTTACAATATTTTTGTACTGGTGTAGTCTTATACCAGTACATAGGCTTCTACCTGCAGAAGGCTACAACCTTCTCTTTTCTTCTAGGGACCACGTTTCATAAATTTTCAAATTGGATCCATTAATAACATCAATTAAACATCAAAACATATCTGCATCAGTCAATCTCCTTTGCACCAACCAAAATTGAATCAAACAATCACTTCTCTAAATGTTGTAACTAGAATACAGTACAGTACCAGAACCCAAACTAGAACCCAGAACACTACAATAGCAAATAGAAGTAGCTAAAACATATTTTATGATATGTACGCTACTTCAATGTGTCAAACCTGCATTTATACATTGTTATATGAAGGCAAACCTATGTATACGATGTTTTGAAATGCCGACCCAGCATGTATATGCACCTTTGCTATATTGAACCTACATACAGATTTGTAAAAGATGATTTAACCTTTACAATTGTTCAGACCTAGTTATACCCAAATCATCCAATTTACAGATTATGACATGCACTAATTATAAAATATCAAAACCACACAAAGATACTTCTCTTTAAGCCTTAAGATCTTGACCGATCAATAGAACTTATCCTTCTTCAAGCGCTCAGGTTCCTCCTTGATTCAGATCCAGCTATGCACCATAACCCAATGACTAGTATTCTAGATCTTGCTCTTCATTATATATTCAATACTCTAGTTCCCTTGCCTAATGATCTCCTCCTCCTTTTATAGTCTTAGGCCTTACTCAATACCATGGTCCAAACCACTTAGAATCAATACCTTGGACTAAATACCTGGGGTCAACACTTCGGACAAGATACCTTGGACCAATACCATGGGTCAAAATACGAAGGATCAAATACCATAGACCAAAAAACAAGTTTTCCAACATGTACACACTTTTCCTTGCATGTAAGTGCATGTATATGCATACACGCCTTTTGGTCTGCGAACACGCGTGTATATGCGGTTTAGTCAAGGGGAACCTACGTATACCTATTTTTCCTTCATTTTGTGATCCTGAACTATGCTCTGTCATTTGAGTGAGTTTTCGTTAAGGACAACACCTATGTCAATGCACAAAGTCTGTGTCATAATGCCAACAATCTCCCCCTTTGGACTTGTGGCAACCCCAAGTCACTCTCCCCCTTTGTCATCAAGGGCAAAGGGTTATGCTCCCTCTGAGTATAAGTAAGGTCCACAAAAGGATGTTCGTACAAGAAGAATAAGACTCTATACATCATAAATGACCTTTCTATCACCAAAGAATCATACATACATCCATCTCCCAACTAAGTGGGGATATAACAAATGTTTATACATGAAAAAAAAAGAACATTACATGATTCATCTCATGCATAGTGGGGAGACCAAAATAGGTCATTACATGACCTTGATAATAAAATATATAGAGACAAAATTTCTAAGACAAAACTATGATAGTTATCAGCAACTATCATCAACATCATAAATCAATCACCATCTAGACAAGCAACCATGATCTCCCTCTCCACCTGTTCAACCTGAATCAGAAACAAATGTGAAATTGTACCAAGATAATGCCAACAATCCATTATTAGAAGTATATGCTCCCCCTAAACCTGTGCCAGATGATCAGACTCTTTTCCTCCTGAGTCTGGCCCACTGTTTTTCTTCAAACCAACATATACGTGACTATATCCACAACAACCTATGTATGTATGCAAATACACTTCATGAAACTAGCATACAACCAATTTTCTCTGTATTAGATAGGTTTCAATAGCAAGATGATGCATCAACTACTCCTAGCTTATGTCTGAGATATTCAAATGTCTCTTTCGGCAATGTTTTGGTGAATATATCAACAACCTGTTCCTTGGAGGGAACATACTCCAATTTGACCTTTTGTTCAAGCACTTGTTCCCAGAGAAAATGATATTTGATAGGTATGTGCTTGGTATTGGAATGCATGACAAGATTATTTGAAATATTGATTGCACTTGTATTATCAGATAGAATGGAGATGGGTGGAGTACATGTGATTTGAATGTCTTGCAATGTTTGCATCATCCAAAGGATTTGCGTGCAGCAATATGCATCAACCACATATTCTCCTTCAGTTGTAGATAATGCAATTGAACTTTGTTTCTTGTTGAACCAAGATACTAATCTATAACCCATATAGAATGCACCACCACTAGTGTTTTTTCTGTCATGCACGCTTCTTGCCCAATCTGCATCTATATATGCATGAAGTATAAGATCTCTATCTCTAGGATACCATAAACCAAATTTTTGTGTTCCTTGAAGATATTTGAAAAACCTTTTCACTGCCTGAAGGTGTGCTTCCTTTGGATTTGCTTGGAATCTTCCAACTATTTCTACTGCATGCATGATGTCTAGTCAGGTACCTGTTAGCTAGAGTAGACTACCAATCATGGATCTGTAGGTTGGTTGATGTACTATTGTTGGTTCATCATTTGCACTAAGGCTGCATCCTGTTACAATAGGGTTACATACTGGTTTAGAATATTCCATGCCATATTTCTTCAAGATTTGCTTGAGGTACATGGTCTGTGATAGAAGAATATGATCTTTATTTTGTTGAACTTGTAAACCAAGAAAATACGTGAGCTCACCAAGGAGGGACATTTCAAATTCTTTCTGCATTACCAAAGCAAATTTTTGACTCATGGTTTCTTCATTGATACCAAAAATGATATCATCAACATACACAACAAGTATTAGCAATTTATCATTATCAATTTTTATATATAGATTGCTATCAACTGATCCTTTTGAAAAACCTTGTTGATGAAGGTATTTGTCAAGATGATAATACCAGGCCCTTGGAGCTTGTTTTACACCATAGAGAGCCTTTGTGAGTTTGCATACAAGTTTTGGATCATTTCCAAGGATGAATCCATCTGGTTGCTCAATAAAAAAAAAATCTTCTAGGTCTCTATTAAGAAAGGCAGATTTCACATCCATTTGATATACTTTGAACGTCTGAAAGCTAGAAAGAGCAAGGAACATTCTTATGGCTTCAATTTTAGGAACAGGTGAAAAAGTTTCTTCAAAGTATATAGCTTCTTATTGAGCATACCCTTTACAAACAAGTCTAGCCTTGTTTCTAATAACTTCTCCATTTTCATTTAGTTTGGTTTTGAATATCCATTTGGTTCCTATGACATTGTTACCATGAGGTCTAAGAACTAATTACAAAGTATTATTCTTTTCAATTTGCTCAAGTTCTTCATTCATGGCCTTGACCCAACATTCATCTTTGCATGCTTCATTTACATTTTTAGGTTCAATAGAGGAAGACAATGCTAGGTAGCTCGAAGCTTTTGTAATAGTTCTTCTTGTCTGCACACCTGCCTCTTTCTATCCCAAAATTTGAGTCTCTGGATGATTTTTCTGAACGTATCTGGATGGATCCTTTTCTTCTGTCATTATCTTCTCTTCTGGTGCTTTATTGGTTTCTTTATATTTGGCATTAGTCTGATTTGATGTGGAAGGATAATCCCCATCTTCTTCTCACTCTTCAGTTTTTACCTGCTTTGGATTTTCGCCTACTTCAACAACCACAACATCAATACTTTTAACAATTTTCCCTAGTATTTTATTCTAACACTTGTATCCTTTACTTCGGGAAGAGTAAGCAAGGAGAATGCCTTCATCTACTCTAGGTTCAAACTTGCCCAGTTTTTCATCAGTCCTTTTAATGTAACATATGCTTCCAAAAACTTTGAAGTATTTTACAGTAGGAGTCTTACCATACAAGAGTTCATGTGGAGTTTGAGTGTTGTTTACCCAAACATTTGTTTTGTTGAGAATAGTGATGACAGCAAATGTAGCTTCACCCCAGAAGGTTGCAGGAGTTCTAGACTCATCTAGCATGGCATGAGCCATTTGTTGAACAGTTATGTTCATCCTTTCTACCACTCCATTTTGCTGAGGAGTCCTCATGGTGGAAAATTCTCTTTTTATTCCATGTTCTTCACAAAAGTCGAAGAATTCATCTAAGGTAAATTCCCCTCCTCGATCAGATATGAGGCACTTGATTTTACGATGTGATCCATTTTCAACCAAAGCTTTGAAGGCTTTGAACAATATAAAGTATTCTTCTCCACGAGACTTTTTCCTTGAAGGACCGCATAAATCAGTATGAACAAGTTCAAGAGGCTTGCTAGATAATCCTTCCTTTCCTGGGAAATGTGCTCTGGCTTGCTTACCAAATTGACATGATTTTCATATTGTATCTTCTGGAATTTTGATGTCAGGAAGATCACAAACAACCTGGAATTTGCATGCTTTCCTTATTTGAGGGAAGCTTAGATGCCCCAATCCCTTGTGCCATAGCCATTGCTCATCGTTTTTGCTTCGATAGCATTGTTTTTGTCCTCCCTTGAGTATGTATAAATTATTTGGAGTTCTTATGCCTTTGATCATTGTTTCTCATGTATCAAGCTCACGAACAACACATCCATTTGATCGAAATACTAATTCATTTCCTTCATCACACATTTGACTGACACTCAATAGGTTATGCTTAATACCATCAACATACATAACATTCCCAGTTTTAACCTTTTCTTTTAAGAGAACAGAACCTTTACCTTTTATGATAGTAGGAGTTTCATTTCCAAATGAGACCTTCTTTTCCTTTTCTAAGGCACTATATGGCTGAAGTTTTTTTTTATCCCCTGTCATGTGTTTCGAGCATCCACAATCAATATACCATTGATTTTCTTGTCCTTTTTCATACAAGGCTATACCACATATTTATGCTTGTGGTTCTTTCGTTCTCCATGTTTTGGGACCCAATGAAGTTTGCTCCTTCTGAGATGTTTGCTGAAACTTGCTCCTACATTCAAAATCTACATGACCAAAGTTGTTACAAATAGAGAATTATATTTCATTTTCAAGAGGAGAAAAGTTATTTTAGGTCCTTTTGATGATCCTAGTTACATTCCTTTCATTTCGTGCTTCTCTAGTCATGATGGTCTTGTAAGCAACACATTGAGCAGCTTTGTGTCCAAAGTTATGACATGAAAAGCATTGGCCATTAAAGTAGTTCCTGTGATTATTGAATCTACTGTCCTGGTGATTCATTCTTGAAATAGATTGAGTATGATTTACCTGTGGTTGGTCATAGCTTTTGTTCATCCTTGAAGTAGATTGAACCTGATTTACCTTGTGATCGTCTTTATGCCTTTGCTGATGATTGTCAAACTGTTCACTTCTCCTTGCTGCATCAAGATAGCTTTTGGAGGTTGATGGCTTCTGGGTTTGAGATTCTTCTTCCGTATATCCAAGACCTGTCTTTAATAGAGGAGAACACTGCACTTTGATAATTTCATATGAATTTTCTGATCCTTTAGCAAATCTGAGATTGAGAGCTTTTGTTTTCTCAATATCTTTCATTAGACCCACAATTTCACATTCTAATCTTTCATTGTGTTTTTCCCTTTTAGCAAGTTGGAATGTCCGAGTATCTATAATCATATTCTTTTCCTATAAACAAATTTTAAGTTTAGAAATTTCTTCATAAAGACCATCTTCATCTAAAGCATCCAAGAAAACATCATCTTCAAAATCCATCAGAATTCTATAATAATTACTATTTTCATCTTCATCACTATTTGATAAACCATCACTATCTTCATGCATATTGTAGCTCTTCTTATTTACACTTTGTTTTCTATTCCATTTTGCTGGTTCCTTACCTTTATCAAGCTTATATTTGTGAGGACATTTGGTAACATAATGACTGACTCTTACACAAGAAAAACATTTGAGAGGTAGTTTACCTCTGAATCTTGTAGAACCCCGTTGAAGGTCCTTGACAAAGTTTGATTCTTCCTCTCCTTCTAATGCATGTCTTGATTCATTGAGTTCTCCTCTTCTTTAAGCTTTGAATGTGGCTTCTCTCATATTTGATGGACCCCCTTTTCTAATTTCGAAAGTAGTTAGGATTTCATGCAGCTGTGACATATTAATACTCTGAAGATCCTACTTTTCTTCTATGGCAGAAACTTTTGATTCAAATTTAGAAGACAAGGATCTTAAAACCTTTTCAACTAAAGTAACTTATTTGATCTCTTCACCCAAGTTTTTCATGCGATTAACAATCTCATCTATACATAAGAAATAATTAGCTATACTTTCATCATTGTGCATTTTGAGAGTTTCAGATTGAATTCTGAAAGATTGTAGTTTGGCACGTTTTACATTATCATCTCCTTCATAGCTTAGAATGATCTTGTCCCATATTTCTTTGGCGGTTTTGAGTTGCATAACCTTGACAAATTTTGACTGTGACAGACTCCCTAATAGAGTATTGATAGCCTTGGCATTTGTTTCATATTGCTTTTTACCTACCGTATCTGTAGGTACTACTGATGGAAATGTGTATCCTCCCTCCATGATTTCCCAAACATCTGTTCCAAGAGATTGAACAAAGGTTGTGGTTCTTACCTTCCAATAGATGAAGTTGCTCCCATCAAAGATTGGTGGTCTAATGGATGCCTCTCTTTCATAGTTACTCATGATGATAGATCTTCCTTCAAGCGATCAAGCTTCTTTTGAAGTACCTACTCTGATACCAATTGTTGGAAATAATACTGAGAGGGGGGTGAATCCGTATTAGAAAGTCAATAATATTTATTTTCACAATCAAATTTGTATATGCTACTTCAATTAATGAAACTTGCGTATATACACAACTGTAGTTAAGGAAACTAGCGTATTAGTTAATTCATCAAATGTTGATCTTTAATTTGTGCATCAGAACTATATAACAGTAACCAGGTATAGTAAAAACAAAGTAGACAATCACACACAAGAACACAATATAAAAGGTGGAAATCCAATGTGGGTGAAAACCACGTGCTGCAATTCATCTCTATCGTCTTTCTATAAGAAACTTCTTTTTACAATATTTTTGTACTGGTGCAGTCTTATACCAGTATGCAGGCTTCTACTTGCAGAAGGCTACAACCTTCTCTCATTCTCCATCTTCTCCTTGAAGGGAGCTACAACCCCCTTAGATCTTGTACTAGTTGATGTACTAGTATGTAGGTGCTGACCTATAGAAGGCTACAACCTTCTCTTTTCTTCCAGGGACCACATTTCATAAATTTTCAGACTGGATCTATCAATAACATCAATCAAACATCAAAATATATCTGCATCAATCAATCTCCTTTGCACCAACCAAAACTAAATCAAATAATCACTTCTCTGAATGTTGTAACCAGAATATAGTAACAGTACAAGAACCCAAGCCAGAACCAAGAACACTACAACAGCAAACAGAAGTAGCTAAAACATATTTTATGAGACGTACGCTACTTCAATGTGTCGAATCTGTGTTCATACATTGTTATATAAAGGAAAACATGCGTATACATTGTTTTGAAATGCCAAACCAATGTATATATGTACCTTTTCTATAATTAACCAATCTAAAATATGGTTTAAACTTTACAACTATTCAGACATCAGGTATACCTAGATCATCAGATTTACAGATTATGACATGTGCCAATTATAAAAGATCAAAACCATACAAATATACTTCTCTTCAACCCTTAAGATCTTGACCCGTCAACAGAACTTATCCTTCTTCAAGCGCTCAGGTTCCTCCTTGATTCAGATCTAGCTATGCACCATAACCCAATGACCAGTATTCTAGATCTTGCTCTTCATTAGATATTCAATACTTGGGTGCCCTTGCTTAATTATCTCCTCCTCATTTCATAGTCTTAGGCCTTACTCAATACCATGGTCCAAAACCACTTAGAATCAATACCTTGGACCAAATACCTAGGTTCAACACTTCAAAAAAGATACCTTGGACCAATACCATGGTTCAAAATACCAAGGACCAAATACCATGGACCAAAAACATTTTTTCCAACATGTACGCAGTTTTCCTTGCGTGAAAGTGTGTATACACATACGCTCCTTTTGGTCTACGAACGTGCATGTATATGCGGTTTGGTCATGCGGTACTTGTGTATACCTCTTTTTCCTTCATTCTGTGATCCTGAACTATGATCTATCATTTGAGTGAGTTGCCATCAAGGACACCACCTATGTCATAGTGCCAAACCTTTTTCATAATGTCGACACTTTGATTTTCTCATCAGTAGATGGATTAATAATAAATCGAGGGATTAAAAAGACTGAATTTGAAACTAACTAAGTATGAAAATAAAAAATGTCGAAACTTGAACTCCGTTATGAAGATCTTGTTGTCACCAAGTTTCACAAGTTAGTCCATAAAATGAAATTGCAATAAAAATAACTTCCTAACTCTATCTACAAATGATCCTCCCCGGCAGTGGTGCCAAAATGTTGGGTCTAAAATGCGGATGCAAATTAGCGTTTCATTTAATATTAATTCAGGTAAGTAAACTTTGAGGATCATCGAATATATATGGACTTAGAGACAAACTAAACTAAGCTAGATGAAGAAATGCCAAAGCTCCCTTACAGGAGGTCTTTCATTGGGATATCCAACACCTATTTAGTCATTTAACAAAATGAAATCTAAAGACATTGTGACAAGTGTAAGAAATATTAAAACTCCCTTACACGAGACTGTTCATTAATATTTCTAATCATCTTAATCAACAAACTAATGAAATCAAACATTAAATAAAAAATCAGATTCATTGAAAGAAACATTAATACTTCCTTACCAAAGGTCATTCATTAATATTTCAAACATATGAACCTAATGAAATTTACAAACAAACATAAAATGAAAGCTTACCAAAACAAAGGTGTACTTTCTAGACAATGGGGGCCCTTCCAAGGATTCACAAGCACATCAAAAGAGAAGTCAAACGTAGAAGATAAAATAAGCTCCATTTTATTTATTTTCAATTGCAAATTGCAATTACAACTTCTACATTCCAAGAGGTTCTAAAATCTCCATTACAATGATTCCAAATTCTAAATTCTCATTACAAAATTATAAGATCCTAAGGTTCTAAATTCTAACTTCTAAATTCTAAATTCTAAATTCCTAAATTAAAATGAAGGAGATAACACTCCTATTTATACAAAAGTTATGATCACAAACTCATAAATGTGGATCCATTATTCCCTCTTCAAATCCACATATCTCTCAACCAATGGTGACACATAACCCTATCCTCCATGATCTTCTCCATCAAGTCCATGATCTTATCCATGAGGTCCATGATCTCCTCAAATTCGAATTTGAACATAGAATGCCACATAAGAGTTCCTTAGAAGCTTCCTTTGTACCTACACATGTCAACAAACTCATTCTAATTGCTAGGTATAAGTATATGGATATTATTTTCTAAAGTTTAACCACAAAATCACTTAAAAATACTAAGAATTAATAATATTTTGGAAAACACAATGGTAACACATTTAATGATGAAAGTGAAGCTGATGTGGCGACATGGTGGTGGAATAGAGGTGAGAAAATGTGTGAATGCAGTGTAAGTGGATGTATTTTAAAGATAATTCTTAGGCCCAACACTCATCACTCATCAATACTGTAGCTCGACATGGACACCACCATCAGCATGAACATACCAACGTTTTCATTTCGAGTCATGTCATGAGTCATCTCATCCACACCACTATTGTGGGAGATACTATTGTAATCAATGTAATGTAATGTGGAAGTCCAAGAGACCCACATGTATAGTTGAAGAGTCATGTAAATCAAAAAGTCATGAGGGAAGTCAAACAGTCACAAGGGTTAGTTTCACCCTTGTCTCTATATACCCCTCATTTGTACATGCAAAATATTTTTCACCTTGGTTCCTCCCACATAGCCTTGAGAATCTGTAATCTTTGAGGAGCGAGGAATGGATTCAATGTTTTGCTATCAGGGTTAGTGATGCAATGGTGTACAGATGTGGTAACTTTCTCTTAATTTAGAAACCTGTTAACAAGAAAGAACTTTTTCACACATGTATTGTATTCGTTTGTAAGGCTATTCTTTGGACGCTAGTAATGCATATTTCTTTAACATGTATTAAGAAAATTGAACTATTTTGGTTGTTTTAGTACATGTGCTATTGGAAATGTGTTGTATCAATTGCTAATGTTGTCTTGTCCGTGTGGGCCATCCCGCCAAACACTCGACAAAATCATTCTTGTAAACTTGTTATAACGCATGTTGCACTCATGTGGACTATTCCACTGGGTGTTGTATGTGCTATCTATTGACCTTGTGTTTGTAATTGCAACGTTAGTGTGGACTACTCTACCTGAAGCTGTGCATGTCTTGTTGTGCTGTGTATCTCTAATAGAGCTAGGACTATTCCCTTTCAACCTGAGACTCACTTCCACCCTCTCCCTATGCAATGAAAGAACTTTGACACAAGCGACACTAAGCACTCACTAGGCACGCAAACCTCACTATTCAAAGACAAAGTAAACCACTCCTAGTTGCTGACAAGCAAGAGCTAAGGAAAATATTTGAGATAATGGAAATGAAGCTATCATACTGAATGGGAATCCTACACCAAATGATGCGAGGTTTAGTTGGGACTTCATAGCATGGAGATCCCTTGAATTTTGGCGAGTCCAACTCCATCAACAACTGACTTGTAGACTTCATACTTCATCCTTGAATTTTTGAAGCCATGCATCGTCTATATGCTTCATGGCTATTGAATCTAATTGGATTCACATAACTCTCGAATCACTTCTAGATGGGGCATGATATCCCTGCAACATAACTATTTCTTTGCAATGAAAGAGTCTTTAAATCCTTGGGACTATATGCAGATGCCTCATGTAATTTAGCCTTTTTCTAATTACGATACGTGTCATGGACACATTTTGGAGATATCTCTTTCTATGCATATTCTCATCTATACAGAGTATAATCATTTAAACATGCATGATATTATATGTACTCAACACCCAACATTTTCAACAATTGCTTTGCCTCTTTGCAAATACCAAATAGGACATCATCAATTGAAAGAACCTTACCTTTGAATATCCCGCAGTTAGTGGGGAATACAATTGTATAATGTCAATATTTAACATTCATAATATTACCCATTTTTATATTTGATTGTGTGAAAAAATATAAGGAACTTGATTGATCATGCAAGTCAATTCACTCAATATTTCTAATAATCATTCATTCAACATATCAAGATTTTCTTTCACATTGTACAACAACATGATTTTCCCAGCTGAGTAGACATTAACTTGCCCCACGTCTAAAGAGACAGGTGGTGGAAGCACATTTCAAGCTTTCGAATAAGGTATAAGTGATATGAGCATCATCCCCTAGCTCATCATTCAAGAATGCATCTAAAAACATTTCCTCCATGGAAGTCATATCTTGTAGCTAATCATCCATACCAACCTCCATTTGATTTCCTCCATTGCCAACTTATGATGAAGAAATAATTATCTTGTAGTCATTCCTAATTGGTCAATTGGGATGTAGTGGGAATTGAATAGGTGGTTGATTCAACCATTATTTGTATTCTTCCTCTCTGATTCTTTCTCTTAATACAACCTTCTCTCGAGTTGAAATTATTGTGGGGTGCTCCGTAGGATGGTAGGTGGGTTGATCATCACTAGCATCTTAATTTTAAAAAAAATATTGAATGTCATTAGTACAATATCAATGATATTAGTAAGCACATTAATGCATTTGGTTGTCAAAATTACATTATACCAAATAATTATTACCATCGTTGATTGAGGATTCCGGCAGAAAGATGCCATGTTCCAATTGGTAGGGTGAAGAGGCTATTCATTTTCATTTACTAACTGCTTGCATTATGTTGCTACTGATAAGAGCTTTGGATGTTTTTGAAAATAGGCAGTAATATTTTTTGCATTTGAACTCAATTCTGAACCAGATTCTTGCAAATTTGGATACATTTTTATTCAAATTGACATGGTTTAAAAAACAAAATCAATTATATAATCAAAATATAAATAAAATATGAACTTATTGGAGATGGAAAGGGGGAACTTTGTGAATGACTTTGATCAGCAATATGGAATGATCCGGAATTTGAAGAATTGACCATTTGATATTATTAATATTTTGTCCCTGCATTTGAGAAAATCTAGAAATAGGAATTTGTGTTCATATCCAAAATTAATCTCAGCAACCATATAAGCACAATCTGAATTTCAATATAATTTTTAAACCATTTTTCAATAGTAAAGAGACTTGAAGTAGAAAATGTATACTATGAACTACTTTAATTAATGTGGATGTATCCTAAAGTATAATTTGAGATTAATATGCCATTTTATGTGACACTAAAATCTCAGATAACTTTTAAACCAAATCGATGCAATTACTAGAACAAAGCACATGGATGAGTTTAGAAAATTAACAACATCAATGTTTTCAAATAATACTTGGACTAGTTTTTAGCATTCTGAGAAAAATATATTATCGTATCGATGCTCTTCTACAAAAACACACTGATGCATTTAAAAAAAACAGCACAACTACGCACCTGTTTCCTGATTTAAAAAAACAAACACAAATTCAATGAACTCGGTGCTCTTATAAAAATTAGAACACTGATGAATTTAAATAGAAACCACACCATTGCGTTAAAAAAATTAATCGCATCATTTTTAGGTTTAAAAGATAAAACAAAATTGTATCATGTCGGTGAGTTGAAAATTTTTCCGCCCTGACAATGTCAGTGCACTTATTTTATAAACGTGTTGGTTCACTTGACTATAAAACACATTGATGTGTGGAGAAATTGAAAAAAGAAACACAATTTTTTTTTCCTTTTTTAAAATTAAAAAATGACCGGTAATTGATTTTTTGAAATTTAATTTCATAATGTGTTCTAAATAGTAAAAAGTCATTCACCATTTCATTATTTTACCCAAAATTTCAAGTGAGTGATTTGCAAGAGAGAAATACCAAGAGCATTATGTAGTAATAGAATACTTTGGAGAAATAGAACTATTCAGAAGATCATAAGCTAAAAGGTATTGTGATTCACTCGAAAACCTACCTAGTAAAAAAAACACATTGTTTATTTTACTAATAAAGAATCTTACAATTTCTGTTAGGGTTTAATTAAAAGAGACATCATTTACAAGAGAGACATATTGAGAGGACTGTGGAGTTGCAAAATAATCTGGATCCACTGAAAGATCAAAAGTTGAAAGGTATGGAGATGCACTCAAGACCCTAGATAACAAAAACCTTAAATTATATTGTTAAAATATTTTACAATTTTTGTTAGAAAAAAAAATAATAATAAAATTAGGAACTTGATACAATAAAAAATTTACTATAGATCTTACTAGTAATTTTTTTTTACGATTTTCTTTCCTATTTAAATTTATTAATATTCAGATAAAAAACAAAAAAAAAAAATCAATACTTACCTTAAACCCATGTTTCTTCCTACAAAATTTCATGTTAGGGTTTAACTTCCTCTGCCGCTTCACAATTAGGGTTTTTCAATTTAGGGACTTTATGTTTAATGGTTTTGTATACTTACTATATAAAGGACATTTCACATGTAAATTAGGGGAATCAATTATTGACTTAGATGTAAATCATATTGGTCCTCTCCGTTTTTTTTTAAACAGTTATATGTTTCATGGTGCGCCCTCCATAATATAACACATTAGTGCTCCTTGTTAATACAACACACTGACATATTAGAACACTCTCTATTACACTACTACAAAATGGCTAATTAGTTATTAAAAACATAACTAAAATTTCCATATAAATGACTATTTTTCACTCAGTGATGAGTAGTAGCTAATTACAGTATCTCATAACATGACCAACTTTTAGTTATTTTTAGCTTAGTCATTAATTGGTTGTATCAGTTTTATCATCTACTAGAATATTTAGTCATAAATTTGGTCATTATCTTAGTCATTGATCGTCCAAGAAACTAATTAATGAACTAAGAAATATGAGAAAAATGTTGGTTGAATTATAAGACACTGTAAATTAACTACTAATAGTCATATATATGTGAATTTTAGTCATCGTTTGAAACCAACTAATCACCAAATAAATATGAATTAATTTTGGTCACATTATAAGATATTGTAAATTAGCTATTAATAGTCGTATAAATACAAAATTTAGTCTTCATTTGTAATCACAAATTTATCATTTGCACTAATCATTTATATTTTTTTGGTAGTTTCATATTCATTATATAAATGACTAATTTATTAATTTATATTCATTTCATTTACTTTCATTACTAATCATTATAAATGACTAATTTAGTCGTATATTCATTTTATTTGTGTTCATCATTAATCAATATAAATTATTAATCTAGTAGTTTTAGATTGATTTTATGTGTTCATTATTAATCAACACAAATTAATTAGTATTCTTTTGCAACTAAATTTAAAAAATAACATACAATGTGCATGTTCATCTAATATGAAAAAATAAAGTTGCATATGTTAATTACAATACTAAACAATATCAAGTGCAACTACAAATAATTTGAAACACATAAATTATATCATATGAAATGTTAAAGTATTACAATATGAGTTTCCAACTAAATATTTGTTGGAGTACAATTTACACTTGAATTGATATTTCATCACTTCAAAACATTATTATTCTATTGCCAAGGTATTGCAGGTGAATTCACGAACTCTGCAAACTTGACCATCAGTCTCTATGTGTGTGCCTTATGCAAGATATTGACTATAATGGTATCACTAGACAGGTTCTTTTCTCTCTCCCTTTTTTCATTTATCGCTCCACTGTTATTGCACTCCTCTTTTTTCAATTCTTGTTTCTTACCATCAATGCTTAGTTCCTTTTCTAAAAACAAAAGAAGATACAATGAAAAGTGTAATACATGAAATGCAATTATTAGTAGACTATAAAGAATTTATATGACATATACCTCAACATCAATAATGTCAAAGCCATTTTTCTGCATACAAGCAAGAAACTCAAACAAGTTTTCATTAGTTGGGCAATAGTGGCCACTATGTCAGCAAATGACATGTATAAACAAAGCAAATCAAATTTCACCATACAAAATAACACCTTAGTATTCAACCTTTAGGGAAATATTAAGCAAAATCATGGAAACTACATTACATGCTAAAAATATGAAGCTGTAGATAACTTATCTAAGGTATGACGTTTAATAATTATTGGTTTTATTCGTGACAACATTTCATTTTATAACATGTGAACTTGTTCAATTGTATAAAAAAAATTGATCTAGGTGGATATTGGTGGCCACCCAGTTATTCCACGTAGACCTCCAGTCAGTTTCATATGTTTCCTTGTTTATTTTGGCATTTACTACTTTTATCAATTTTTCGAATCCTAAACTTCCGGAGCAGTGTTGACCCCCCAAACAGATTTTTTTAAGGTTCAATGTGGGCTCATAAGAAATTATTGAAAATCCTCTAATACATATATATACCTTTCCAGTATGGTATTATACGCACCAAATGGAAATAATATGACCAAGTTATGACCCTGACAAGTTTACTGCCCAACTAACCCCAATGTGGCCCACTAACTCTTGGTGTTACATCTTGTGGGGTTAGGGTTGTAGTTGTTTATGGTTTTATCTTGTTGCTCAGTAACATACTTTAGAGACATATAACTACCACATCTCTACTCAGAGAGAAGCTACCATCTCCCAAGCTTGGTTATATCCATTCTATTTGTAAGCATATTTCAATATTCTGATTATAATGAAATGAAATTTTATTTCTGTTGCATCTTTGTATTTATGGTTATATCTATAATTTGTTGTGTTCTTATTTAGGTTCAGATCAAACATGTGCTCAAATAACAACATGAAAGGGAACTTTTCTTATAGTCATGAAAATATTTTAACACAAAATAGCTAAAAGGGTTCCAATTAATATTGTGTAATACTAATTTCATCTTCAATATTTGGTTGTTGTTTAAATGGACATGATACCAAGTATTTTCAATTTCATAGTTAAAATACAAAACAAAATCAAAAGAAATATTCAAAAGAAAATCAAACAATAAAGAGAGGATATCATGGAATGGACTTTGTAATTAGATTTATTTTTATTTATTTTAATAATTTTTTTTACCTATCGACCAACGTCTTACTTGGTATTCCTAAAACATTTTCTTGCGTAAAATAGCCATAAGGTGAAAGAATCACAACATTAAAAACCATAGGAATTCCTAATAGAAGGCTCAAGTGCTTGAATAATCTCTAACAACAAATGAAACATATCCAAGACATGCTCTACATTATCTCCGCGTCCTTTTTGCAATCGCATTTCCTATAACCAACCCATAATAGAGTCAAGTAACAATCAAACAAAGGCATTGACATTTGGTTTTATCTTTTATATCTATGGAATTTGAATATGATTTATTTCAAGAACATATTAATTAATATTTAAAGCCATCTTGGCATATGAGAAGGTATCAATTAAGTAGGACATTAGAAAACTCAACCTCAATGAGAGCTTCAAACAATTTCTACAATATCAATATTTTTCTTGCTCTGGTATCTTGGATAGAAAAAGAAAATAAATGCAAAAGGAAAATGCATATATTACTTATGTTCAAACTCTATGTATGGTGTATTATTAAGCAACTTTTTAATATGTTCCCCCACATTTACCAAAGCGAACTATAGCTTGGCTAAACTATGTATACTTTCATTCAACATCAATTTCTGGAAGATAAATGTCACGATTATTCTTTCCCATTTCTCAACATGCTACATATGATAAATTGAAAGTCACATAAAACCAAGAGCAAACCCTTTTCTAACCAAAACAAACAAACAAATAGTGCCTTTAATAAAACTTCATTTTATTATCAGCAAATGAAAAAAGAGTGGACCATTTTTGTTTCTTGACTTTGCTTTATTTTTTATGAAAGTGCTCAAGCTTTAGGGACCAACGAATGTGATGGAAGTTGTAAATGTGAAAAAAAATTATGTTGAGCTTCGTAGACTTCTTCAAAATGATGTGAATGATGCCATTTTTGGATGTTGTAAATCTCATAATAAGAAATGGCCACAGAGGATGCAAATATTAAATAAAAGAACTTGTGGACATGGCATGTACTCTAATAAATTTCGTTGCAATGACTACCATGGGCCTCCACAAGTTACAAGTACTTAGTATGTTAGTCTTGATGATGAAATAGAGATGGAAACACTAAGTATGGGCAATCCTCGTTTGTATGGTGGTTATATTCAAACCAAGGTTGTCATCTTAATGAACCTAGGTTCTGATATGGTAAACCTAGATCTAGTCCTCACCGAGTTTCATTCCATCATACCTTTTCAGGACTGAAGAGAACATAATGGTGCTTTAGCTTATAATAGGGTTTCTTATCAGGTTATAGATAAAGCTTATACATAGAAAATGGATTTTTGGGCTCCAAGAGATATGGATAATTTAAATGATAACAATCATATGTTTTTTTTCCCAATACTCAAATGTAGGGATACATTTTTCAGACTTTACAATAGATATAATGAGAGAAATAGTCCATGAGGAGCATCTACTGGTAATTTTGATTAGGGAAATACTCAAGGTTAATAAGACTATTTAGGTTCAAATCAAACATGGTGTTGATTCTTGTAGCTCCTTAGTTGCTGGTAGTTTGAATTAAATAGTGAAAAATAAATTTTTTGGTGTTTACACAGAGAAGCTTACACTTTTATAGGATCAAGTTTTAGTTGGACAAGAAAACCAATAGGAAGTCAATGTTCGTACAAAGATGAAAAAAATGTTTCGAGGCATGTTTGATAAGGTCCAAGGAGAGGATATACACTATGGAGACATTAGGGAATCTAATCAGAAATTAGATACCATAGGGAGGAATCATTTCATAGTATAAAATGCACATAATCTTACTAAAATTTGTGCCATCCAGTAGTGATAGTGTGACTGATACAAATAGAGATGTGAAAGATCCAAGTATCAACCTCAAATTTTCAACAAATAAACATGTTAGGTTTTGACTCTCCCTTTCAAAAAATAATTCCAATCATGTTTGTTTTGAAATTCAAAAGGATTCTAAACTAATAGTTCTAAGTGACTAAGAGGAAGAAAATGCGGATGATGAAAACATTGGTTACTCTCTTGTTTTGGATTTTTCTAGTTTGAATACTTTGGGTGAATATATATAGTGCCATTCAATTCTTGTGATGTTTTGTAGGAGGTATCACAATTTGATTTTAGTGGCATTACCTTACCATACTTGTTGTAAATAAGAATCTCATTTCATACTAATTTTAATCTAGAATGATATGGTAATGGCATTTTCAGGTGTCAGATGCATTGTAAGTAAACTGAAAAGTTGCTAATTTGATGCGAGTAAAACTATACTTGCATTGGTACTTTGTCTCCCTTATGAATTTATTATTTCTTCCTCTTCTAAAAATTCTTTAGTAACAGGTTGTATATGTTCATCAAGGGCTCCAACTTCATGCAGCCTTTTCACATCTCCCTTAATATGAACCATTTGAGTTGTGCCTCAAAAGTAGTCCTGACAAAATATATCACTCTCAAGGTATTAAGAAGCTTTCATAAAAAATATTTGAAAAAAAAACTTATTTCAATACAAGGTTGAAGTCTTCAAAACAAAATAACTGCTCATATAGCAAAATTTTTTAGGACAATTTATTGACACTATTCAAGAAAAAATGCAGAGAAAAATACCCACTTAATAGAGAGAGTCAATAGCCTTGATTACCTTAATCATAAGGGAAATAAAGGAGATTTATAGTCCTTCACATTTAACTTTAAATTCATCTTCAATAAGTGTTTATGTTAATAAGAAAGAAAAAAAACTATCATATAGAATAAGTAAATTGGCTCTAATTACACTAGTTCCCGAATATTTACTTAAGCTATTAACTTTGATGAAAGGCATTGGCTCCATTTTAACAAGAAAAGATCATTACACCACACTCATCATAAACATTTTACTTGATTCTGCTCACTTAAGAAAGTAGCATTTTCCATCATCTTCATGCACTTAAGTAATAACTACACACTCTCAGTCATTTTAGTTGTTATGGATGATTTGAGAACAAAACTTGAGCCTTAGTCCTCCAAAGCCTCATGAACACAAATATTCACTAGTACAAAATGGCTAATTAGTTACTAAAAAAAGACTATAATTTGCATATAAATGATCATTTTTCAGTGGGTGACCAATAGTGGATAATTTATAGTATCTTATAACGCGACCAAATTTTAGTCATATTTAGCTTGATCATTAACTGATTGTCTTAATTTTATTGTCTATTAGTATATTTAGTCATAAATTTGGTCATTAATTTAGTACCTGCTTTAGTCATTAATTGCCACAATTAATGACCAAATACAACAAAATATCTTACTATATGATCACCCGAGAAAATGAATTAATGACCAAAGAAATATTACCAAAAGTGTCATAAGATACTATAAATTAGCTACTAATAATCACATATCTACAAATTTTAGTCATCGTCTCAAACCAATTAATCACCAAAGAAATATTACTAAATTTTGGTCGTGTTATAAGATATTGTAAATTAGCTACTAATAGTCGTACATGTGCAAAATTTAGTCCTAATTTGTAATCACAAATTTATTATTCACAATAGTCATTTATATTTTGTTGTAGTTTTATATTCATTATATAAATGCCTAATTTAGTAGTTTATATTAATTTCATTTATTTTTGTTATTAATCATTATAAATGACTAATTTAGTCATTATGTATTCATTTTATTTGTTTTTATCATTAATCAATATAAATTACTAACTTAGTAGTTCTAGATTTATTATATTTGTTCATTATTAATCAACATAAATTAAGTAGTATGATTTCATGACTAAATTAAAAAAATGGCATACGATGTGCATGCTCATCTCATATGAAAATGTAAAGTTACATATGTTAATTACAATAATAAAAAAATATCAGATACAACTATAAATAATTTCAACAAGATAAATTATATTATATGAAATGACAAGTAATACAATATGAGTTTCCAACTTAATATTGGTTGGACTACAATTTATACATGAAATATTGTTTATCACTTCAAAGAATTATCCTTTTTTTGTCAAGGCATTGCAGGTGAATTGACAAACTCTAAATACTTAAGCATCATTTTGTGTCTCGTGCAGGATATTGGCTTTAAGGGTATCACTAGACTTGTTCCATTCTCTCTCTCTCTTTTTACATTTTTTGCTATATTGCTATTGTTTTCATCTTTCTTCAATTCCTACATATTACCATCAACACCGAGTTCCCTTTCTGAAAATGAAAGAAGATACAATGTAGAGTATAAGACATTACAAACGATGTACACTAGAATATAAACCAAAGTAGACTGTAAAAGCTTTATATGACATATAGCTCACCATCTGAAATGTCAATGCCATTTCCCCCCAAAAATGTAATAAACTCACACAAGTTTTCTTCCGTTGGAAGCCTTTTCTCCTTGAGATACCTGATGGAATTGACAAAGTATGCCAACACACAATAAGCCAATTTAAATCAGCCATAATATGATATTAAGTAAATGTATTGACTATGAAAATAAGTTGAATAATAACAATCAATTTTGAAAAACCAATTTGTCTCTAATTGCAACATTATTCTCTATAAAAAGTGTTCTCGAGCTAATCAAACAAAAATGATAATGTCATTAATGTTCTTTATACTAACAATTGCAACACAATTCTCTATAAAAAGTGTCCTAGAACTAGTTAAACAATAATGAAAATGTCATTGGTATTTATAACCAAAAAAATATGTATCAAAGATATTAGAGCAAGTCGATATACAAACATAATATAGGACTAGACTTTCATTACACTCCACGATAAACAAAAAGTGTTAACCATGTATTTTCCTATGTTTTGAAATATAATCAAAATTATGTTATGTTTTGATGTGGTCTTAAACTTTGACAAGTATATTTACCACAACCATTTTTCTTTTACTCTGTGCTTCTATTGTGAGGTCTGTGTTTTAATTAAGCCTCTATGTAGTTGTGATTTCCTTGTTGCAACTGAAGACTTGCCTTGCCACAACTGATTTCTGAGCCAAACTCCCCTCCTCTGCCCCTGTAAAATTTTCTAACATATATCAGAGCAAGTTAAAATTTGTTAGTGTGAAAGCAAGTGCTTTACTCAAAAATGGAAACATCAAGCACAAGCTTGACTAATCCTTAGCTACCTCAATTTAATGGAAAAAATTATGATTATTTATCTATTACAATGAAGGACATGTTTTCTTCTCAAGACAATTGGGATTTGGTGGAGAATGGTCTTCAAGGATTAGCAGATGCAGCAGCATACAATGCCTTGTCTCAAGCATAAAGATATTTATTAAGGGACAACACAAAGAAGGATGCAAAATCCCTCTTTTACATTTTCAAGAAATTCATGAAAGTATTTTCACAAGAGTTTCAGAAGCAACAAATTCCAAGCAAGCATGGGACAGCCTCCAGACAGCCTACCAAGCCATGGCAAAAGCCAAGACAACAAAAATGAAAATGTTGAGAATATATTTTGAAACACTTTGTATGAACGAGTCTGAGAATGTAGAATCAGTTTTTACACATGTAATTAGGATGGTTACTCAAATGAGGTCTCATGGTGAGACACTTGAGGAAAGGAGAAAAGTTGAGAAAGTTTTAAGAATTTTGTTAGCAAGGTTTGATGCCATTGTTGTGGCCATAGAAGAGACGAATGAACTCTCACAATTCTCAGTGGATGAGCTTCATGCATCACTGATTTCTCATGAACATAGACTGAATAGAGAAACAAGCTCCTCATTGGAGCATGCCTTCAAGACACAAGTTTCATTTGGTCAAGGTACAGGCAAATCGAGAAGGTCACATGCTAGAGGAAGAGGAAGAATACCACACAGAGGTGGAAGAAGCAGCCCTTCAAGCTCAAGTGGAAAGGCCAACAATCAAAATACAACTTAAGGCCCAAGCCAAAATCAAGCACAAGGTCAGAGGTATGATAAATCTCAATTCAAATGTCATTATTATAAGAAGTATGGTCATTATAAAAATGAATGTAGAAAGAAACAATATGACATAAGTAGCAAACCAAGTGTAAATTTCACAAAGGAAAATCAGAACTATGATAGCATGTTTTTTGCTTGTAATGTAGCACAATAAAAACAAAGTGATATATGGTATCCTGATTTAGGATGTAGCAACCACATGTCAGGGAACATAGAAATATTTTCCAATATAGAAGAAAGTGTGAAATTTGAAGTGACATTAGGGACTGATAGCAAAGTCTTTGTCATGGGAAAAGAAATAGTTAATATCCTAACAAATAAGGGGGATAAGAAGTACATCTCATATGTTTACTTTGTCCCTCGTCTGAAGCATAACCTCATAAGCATTGGACATCTCATCCAAAAGGGCTACAATTTCTTTTTTGAAAATAATGAGTGCACAATTTTCCATAAGCCTCCAAGCAAATAGTTCATTGCAAAGGTTTAGATGACAAAAAATATAATGTTTCCTCTAAAGATAAGATAAGATTTGAAGGAAGAAGGTGCACAAGCACAACTGTCAATGAACTCACAAGAGGATGGAAGAAAAGATGCAATTGTCACACAAGTAAACTATCAAGCAGAGGTCAAAGATGAAAATAAGTTATGGCATTTGAGATTTGGTCATCTCAACTTTGGAGGTTTGAATTTGCTACATAGGAAAGGCATGGTAAATGGATTACCACTCATGTACCTTGGGCAAGCAACATAAAGAGACATTTCCAACAGGAATGCCAGTAAGGGTAAAGTCACCTTTAGAGATTGTCCATTCAGATATATGTGAACTAGTGCAAACACGATCAATTGATGGCAGCCATTATTTATTGACCTTCATAGATGACTATATAAGGAAGTCATGGTTCTATCTCCTAAAATATAAAAGTGAAGTGTTTGAGCGCTTTCACCAATACAAGGTTCTTGTTGAGAAGAAAAGTGGACACTACATCAAAGTCTTAAGGACTGACAGAGGTGGCGAATACATCACAAATGACTTCCTTCAATGTTGAAGGGAGAATGGAATTAAAAATAAAATTACAACAAGGTATGCACCTCAGCAAAATGTTGTATCAGAAAGGAAGAATAGGACAATTATGGAAATGGCAAGGAGTATGTTGAAGGCAAAGCATTTGCCAAATGATTATTGGGCTAAAGATGTCGCTTATGCAACACATATCATTAATAGGTGTCCAACGAAAACTGTCAAGAATATGATTCCTAAAGAGGCATAGAGTGGAAGAAAGCATGGTGTCACTCACATGAGAGTGTTTGGATGTGTGGCGTATTCACATGTCCCAGATGAGTTGAGGAAGAAGTTGGATAGCAAGGGGCGTAAATTTATATTTGTTGGATATAGTGATGAATCCAAGGAATACAAGCTCTACAATCAATCAATTAGGAAGGTCATAATCATAAGATATGTGAAGTTCATATAAGAGGAAGCATGGGGTGGAAGTTCAGAGAATACAGTTAATGTGAAAGCATTTATACCACATGAGAACAAAGAGGAATTGACAAAAGTAAAAAATTCCTCAACAATGACTCCCTCTATTCCTATTCAAGCGCAACAAAACACACAGTAAGTAACACTGTCAACAAAAAATAGGACAATGTCGCGTAGTCAAGCAAGTGCTTCTCCAAGTACACCGTAAAGCACAACACCAAGTGACATGTCAAGCCCATGTTCAACACTTACAAGAAGACCAAAATTCAAAAAATTTAATGAGATTTATGAGCAAGATGATGTTGATAGTAGCATTGGTCTGAATTCCTTATGTGCATTGTTTTGTCATTTAGACAACCCAATCCATTTTGAGGAAGAAATTAAAGAAGAAAAATGGGTTGTGTAAATGGAGGAAGAAATAGAAGCAATAGAAAAAATGACACATGGGAGCTAGTGGATCTTCCGCAAGGAAAAGAAGTCATTGGAGTGAATTGGTTCTATAAGACCAAGATAAACATTGAGGGGAAGATTGAAAATCATAAAGCAAGGCTAGTTGTCAAAGGATATAATCAGTAACATGGAAGAGATTATGTGGATACGTTTGTGCCAGTCGCGAAGATGGAGACAGTGCTCACAATTATGGAAATTGTCGTGCAACATAAATGGAAAGTGTATCAAATGGACATAAAATCAGCATTCTTGAATGGAGTGCTGAAAAAGGAAGTGTATGTTGCGCAACCACCTAGTTATGAGGTAGAAGGCCAAGAAGACAAGCTGTATAGGTTGAAGAAATCTTGTTATGGGTTGAAGCAAGCACCGCATGCATGGTATAGTAGGATAGATGCTTACTTTTTGGACAATGATTTCGGCAAATGTGATGGCAAGCCTACTCTTTACATCAAAGAGTGTGATGGTAAGATTCTTATTGTTGTCTTATATGTAGATGATTTGAATTATATAAGCAGTGGTGGTTTCCTCATTGTTGATTTCAAAGAAGTCATAAACAGTGAATTTGAAATGATTGAATTGGTGTTGTTAAGGTATTTTTTGGGCATAGAAGTGAAGAAAACAAAAAGTGGTATTTTTATTTCTTAAACAAAGTACGTAGTAGAAATTTTGGAGAGGTTTAAAATGAAAAACAACAAACATGCACCAACTCCAACTGTCATGGGGTGGAAGTTGAGAAAAGAAGATTGCAGCAGTAATGTCAATTTGACATTATACAAAAGTATCATAGGCAGTTTGATTTATTTCACCGCCACTAGGCCGGATATAATGTATGCAGTGAGCTTGGTGTCGAGGTTCATGGAGACACCCAAGGAAACACATTGGCAAGTAGTGAAAATGATTCTAAGGTATGTCAATAGGAAAAAATAGTATGGTATTTTGTACACCCCAACAGATGATTTCAAGCTGGTTGGTTACACTAACAATGATTTAGTAGGAAGTATCAATGACAGAAAGAGCACCTCAGGATATGTTTTTCATTTGGGTTCTGGAACCATTTTATGGGCCTCCAAGAAGCAACCAATAGTGTCATTGTCAATAGCAGAAGCTGAATATGTCACCACAACAACATCAACGTGTCAAGCAGTTTGGATAAGAAGGATATTTAGGGATCTTCGCGCAGACCAAGAAGGAATGACAATTATTTTCTGCAACAACACCTCAACACTTGCATTGTCAAAGAATTCAATTTTCCATAAGAGGACCAAGCATATTGATGCTAAATATCATATTATTAGAGAGTTTATTAACAATGGTGAAATTGTGTTGCAGCACTGTATGTCACACAAACAATTTGATGATATTTTTATAAAGCCATTGACACGTGAAAGTTTTGTTTATCTTAGAGATTGTTTGGGAATTGTCAATGGGGGAAGTTTTTATTAAGTGGGAGTGTTGGAAAATTAATCCCACCCAGCGCGACTTGTCATGTCTATTTTTGCACGTTATGATTATACTTGTCACAAGTATTTTTGCAGGTAGTTCTTTTGTTTGCAGCCAAAAGGACTAAAGTCTGAGCAGAAGTACATCGCTGACCATTCCACAATGCAACAGAGAGACTAAGGAACTTAGTGAATTTTGTTAAATAGCTATGGGCAAATATTTACTCTGTGACTGTTCTCTACACTCCACAACACCTGCAAGTTCATAAAACCATTTATTTTGTAAAATCGCCCATATTGTGTGTTAATGTTTTTCTCTCTCATGAATTAATGAGTCAAAATGTATGTTTTGGATAAATATGGATGTAAAAGTCATTAGCAACATTGAGTTTTTGCTAGGCACGGCTGAAAGTCTAAGAGGTAAAAAGAAAATCTTGGGGCGAATTCTCGTGGGCGTGTGGAAACAACAAGTATTGTTTTTATTGTGTGTTACTCTGCAACCTTGGTGAAGCGTAAATAACAGTAAGATCTTTCTTGTTTTAGTTGGAGCACCAGCCTCCAATTTATCATGCTAATGTATTTTCCTATGTTTTGAAATATAGGTTATGCTATGTGGAGATGTGGTCTTAAACATTCACAGGTAGATTTATCACAACCATTTTTCTTTTACTCTGTTTTTCTACATGAGTTCTGTGTTTTACTTAAGCCATTGTGTAGTTGCTATTTCCTTGCTGCAACTGAAGACCTGCATTGCCACAAATGATTTCTGAGCCAAAATCTACTCCTCTCCCCTCCTCTGCGCTGTATATTTTTCTAAAACCTTCGAGAAATTTACTCTAAATTTCAATCAAATTTGGAGAAAAATTCTTAACTTCATATCAAAAAGTTAAAATTCCACCTCAATCAACTAGAAAGTTAGAAAGAAATTAAAATTTTGTAACACATATATTTCAAATGCCATTGGATTTCCTCACATAAACGATCTCTATATCTCTATATATATATTAATAATATATTATATAATAATATATTATACTATAAATATGCAGACCAATCTCCTACTCTTCTTTCTATCTTTATTGGTGACCTAGTCATGTTCAAACTTCATCACAGTGAAAAGATTAAGTACAACTCAAGGAGGTATGAAAATACACACGGGTTTCTCAAGCTATAAATAATAGGTCCTGAGACTAAACTTTAGTTTTGGTGACATAAACTACAATCTCAATAATATTTACAATTAAACTCACCTTCACCTAGTATAATAAGTAAGGATAACATCAAAGAAAAGTGAAATTGTAACACTTGTATCAATTTGATGTCTCAAATCTCTCAGTGGAAATGGGGTATTACAATGTCCCCCAGACGAGTTCTCTTTAAACCCTTTGAAATGTGTTCCCTCGAAGGAAAATGATATTCGCACAGTGTAAATGCGTTAGAAAACCTGCACAGATGAATCTAGCTAGTAAAGGTTGAACACACAGCTTTGCAGAGCAAAAACATTAAAAGAAAATCGAAAGAAGAAAAGAATGATTCCTTAGAAAATATGTTACAATGCTCATGATATAGCATTACTGGGTGAAGATCCCAAGGTAATGAACTATAGTGGTGAACAATGAGAAGACTCAACACCTACAACAAGTTCTAGAGATAACTAGTCAGTTGCAGAGTTAAAGAAGGACTGAGGTGGGAGTGTTGGAAAATTAATGTCTGCATGCGGCGACTGAGGTGCATGCGAAAGACTTTCCTCAAATTTGACACTTCGCTCAATGATGAGCTTGTCCGTAGAGGGAATGAGGAGTCGATATCCCTTCACACCATCAGGGTATCCAACAAAGATGCACTCAATGCTCTGCGGATCAAGAGCTTTCCTCTTTTCAGAGGGGATCCGGGCCCATGCTCGAGAGCCGAAAACACGGAGGTGAGTGATCTCTGGTTTAGTGCCGCTCCAAGCCTCAAAGGGGGTCTTATCCTTGATAGACCTATGAGGAGATCTGTTCTGGATGTAGTTAGCACAATTAAGTGGTTCGACCCATAGCTTATGAGGCAATGACTTAGCATGCAGCATGCAGGAAGCCATCTCTTTGAGAGATCGGTTCTTTCTCTCAGCGACTCCGTTTTGTTGCGGAGTGTATGGAATTGTGTACTACAACTGTATGCTGGACTGAAGGCAAAGGTTCCGAAGTGCTGTGTTAACATATTCCCCCCCATTGTCGGTACGGAGGGCTTTGATCTTTCTCTCTGACTGTGTCTCAACTAGTGCTTTGAAATCTTCAAAGTGCTCAAAAACTTCAAATTTGTTCCTGAGAAGATACACCCAAGTATACCGTGAGAAATCATCAATAAATGTAAGCACATACCTTGCTTTGTTGATGGAAGGATGAGGAAAGGGCCCCATGAGATCACTATGGATCAGATCTAGAGGAGAAGATGCTCTATGAGTCTTGCCGGTGTCAAACTTTTCTCTGGGATGTTTGCCAAGAACACATCCTTCACAAACTCCTTCGAAGAAACTGATATTTGGCAAGCTTTCCACCATCTCATTCTTGCTTAGCGGTTGCATATACCTGTAATTTCAGTGACCAAACCTTTCGTGCCAAAGCCTACTACTATCATCAGCATGTGTAAGCAATAAGGAGGATTCAGATTCCATAAATTCAGAAAATGTATATAGTCTGGCTCCATTGTTTACCTCACCAGTTGCAATTTTGGCGCTGCCATGTAGATCATATATGTTTACTGCATCTGGAGTGAATTCTACTCTCTTTCCGGTGCCGGAATGAGTGATCTGATAAACTGAAAGCAGGTTTACCGAAAGTTTTGGAACATGAAGCACATCTTCAAAGCTTCCATGTAAAAGTTCAACTCTTCCTTTTCCGGTGACCTCAATAGGTGAGTCATCTCCCATGAGGATGGGAGGTCCTTTGCATGCATCCAAAGAGGAATAGACTTCCTTTGCAGTAGCCATATGATGTGATGCACCAGAATCTATAATCCATGCATGAGGAGAAGAATTAATTACAACTAAAGCATGAAAATTATTACCTCTCCCGTGTGGCGGATCCTCAGTTTTCTTCTTGGCGCCCTGAGGGATGTGATCCCCAAGGTTGTGCTTCTGAAAGATTTCTGCCATTTGGTCAATTTGTTTCTTCATGCAAGAGGATTCTGGATGGAATCCTCTTTGACAGTAGGTGCATCTGTTTCCTTTCTTCCCTTTCTCATTTCTCGAGCCGAAGGAGTCATTGAAGGGCTTGGTGTACCCTTCCTTCTTTGGATGGGAATGCACTTTTCCCTTGTCTTTTTGCTGCTGATTTTTCTGACTTGAATCAGATCTGTGATGTTTATTGTGGCTGTTATCATGCACAACAAATGCATACGCTTTTGGAGGTTTGATTTTCCCCATGCCAATGAGTTTATCTTGCTCAAAAATAAGGGACTCCATAAATTCTTGGAGAGAAGGCATAGTGTAGGATTTACCTATTGCGAGCCTTACTGAATGAAATGTAGACACAAAGACGGAGTATTCCGGTCCGAGCTTTGACATAATAGAGAGAATTTGGCGACTCTCCTCCTTGGATTTGTCAATTCCACAACCCTTGAGTTGCAGCAATAGATCATTATATTTGGTGAAAAAGTCTTGAATGCTATCATAGTTCCGTGGATCCAATGATAGCAGCTCCACTTCGAGCATATGTCCTTTCATATCATCTTGTTTTCCATAGAGATCTTCAACCTTTTTCCAAATTTCATTGGAAGTATTGCAAGCAGATAGATGAAACTGCAACTCTGGAGAGATGCACATGCATATGGATCCATGGGCCTCATCCATACGGTTGAGGTACTTGGATCTCTATGGCTGAAGTGGGTTCCACTTCTGTAGCCATGGTAATCCTGTACAACCCTTTTTGACGAAGTTATCGAGCCATTTGGTCCTTCCATTCGTGATAGTTGTATGGTGTTAGGATCGATGCTTTGGGAAACTCCATTTTTCTGTCAATCTTCGATCTCTGAGCTGTAATACCTGCAAAATAAAGTACTGGTGCGCCTTTTATCGAGCAACCTGTGGGCTCTGATACCATGTAAATGTGTTAGAAAATCTGCACAGATGAATCTAGGTAGTAAAGTTTGAACACACAACTTTGCAGAGCAAAAAACGCTAAAAGAAAATCGAAAGAAGAAAAGAATGATTCATTAGAAAATATGTTACAATGCTCATGATATAGCATTACTGGGTGAAGATCCCAAGGTAATGCACTATAGTGGTGATCAATGAGAAGACTCAACACCTACAACAAGTTCCGGAGATAACTAGTCAGTTGCGGAGTTAAAGAAGGAGCAAATCAAGGAGTAAATCATGCAAAAGGAATCTTGCATGCAATCCCATGCTCTAACTAAGAGTCCGCATGTAAATGTGTAGCAGTTGCATGTAGTCGCATGCTCTAACTAAGAGTCCACTTGCATGCAATCCAATGCTCTAACTGAGAGTCTGCATGTAGGTGTAGTAGTTCCAACACCTTATCCATGTTCACCATTGGTCTTTGTTGCTCCCATTCCATTGCTATCTCAATGAGCCTTATGCATGTTCACCATTGGTCTTTGTTGCTCCCACTTCGCTCACATTGGTTCTCTTTTAGGGATTTTTATGCAAATTAGCTATGATACTATGAAAAAAATAAAAATTGTTGGATTGTTCTTCTGAATATTATGAATTAGTTAAATAAAATTACATTGGGGATTTTTATGCAAATTAGCTATGATACTATGAAAAAAATAAAAATTGTTGGATTGTTCTTCTCAATATTATGAATTAGTTAAATAAAATTACATTGGAGACTTTAACAATGAATGAATGATATTAAAAATCAATGAATGTGATGAGATTGAATTAAATTGGACTAAACATTTGGATGACTGGTTTTGACACCTAGCAATTCGTTGGAATTATATTCTCCAACAATATATTCTTGAATATCTAGATATATTTTGTTAGAGAACCCAACATGAATAGTGTTATACCAAATCCCATTTAAAGCATCCATATTTGAGTATTATATATTTTAATTGTAGCTTTATAAAATGAGATGGGTGTGCCAACGTATATACCTTCTAATGATTTTTCAGAAAACCTTAACTCAACTCATCTATAGAGTGCATTGTGTGTCCAACTGAAAACCTTAACTCAACTCATCTATAGAGTGCATTGTGTATCCAGCTGAAGAAGGGACTCCATAGTAACACTTCCTCCGTAGTAACACTTCCTTTTCTTGGAAGAAACATATTCTTTAAGCTTTTGCTATGAGAAAACAATGTAAGAACTCTCTTCTACCATCATTCCATAGAACAGAAAAACAACTTGCTACTAAAAGAAAAATGCAAATTTTGTGTATTATTACTCTATACATCCCCTAATTAAAATGCCATCACCTCCATTAATTGCATTATGTGATCTGTTAATTTCAAGGACATTACTTGTCTGCTGCGTGCCAGTCAATTTCAAAGTTATTAACTGCAGGGTGCCAATTAGTATCTCATGGTTAGCACAGATGTCAAACATAAATGTGGTCATATGGTGCGCCCATGTCACATATCAAAGAAGTAGACGGAACTCTGAAGTGAATTGATTCCAAACAAAAACATATCGGCCTAGTTAACATTTATTATGCTACAACTACAATCTCCTTTATAATAATTATTCAATGAAAACATGATAATTATTCAAAAGGCACAATATATTATAGTTAATTCAACTAACAAATTAAACTTTTTCATTTTTTAAAGATATATACTTGTGTGTTATTATTTATTGCGATAATAATTGTTGTAAAACAATTTGATAAAAAAAATTTACTATAAATTTCTACAAAATGTTTTTGTTTATTATAATTTTATATTTAATCATTTCTACATTTGTATCTATTAAATAATGTAAAAAAATTATTTTGCTTTTGTAAAAGTGTTTTTCCTTTAAGATTTACCTAAACTAAACTCTAAGGAAAGGGATGCCATTAAAAAATTAAGATTTACTTAAACTAAACTCTAAGGAAAGGGATCCATTAAAAAATTCAGCTATAAGGGTATAGCACCCTTATAGACAGAGGAAAAGGATCTTGTTAAAAAGAGATGTTATTATAAATTTCAGCAACTATCTTTTAGATACTTTTTCGTTTTCCTAATACAAGAAACTTCACATTCTCATATATTAGTTCATTGATGTATTGAAGACTCAATATGCATCTCCATACATTGTTATATTCAACTTAGTAATAATTATAAGGAAAGGAGATGATATTGAGAATCGTGTTTGATGTATTGAAGACTCAATATGCATCTCCATACATTGTTATGTTTAACCTAGTATTAATTATAAGGAAAATATTGAGAATCACGTATAACACTTGATTGATAAGGATGGCATAAAATCTACTTCCCTCTTTGTAGAACACCTATTATATAAACACTTGATTGATAATGGTTGCATAAAACACTGCTCTTCCTTTGTAGAAGCCTTATTAGTCCTTACCGCAGGCAAGGCAGGAACTATAGTAATCGGAATGATGAAATTAATATTAATTTGAGAAGGTTATTAAGTAAATTTTTTAGGCTTGCGACACATGTTCATAAGTGAAATCTCTTGAAATCTAATTTGTCATCTTATTTGGCTTCATCCTGAGGCAGGGAGGCCAAAACCATATCTTATATCCTTCACATTTTCATTTGTTTCTTTTTATTTTTTAATTGCTCAACTAATTAAATATGCCATGAGTGAATGAGGGAGGCAAAGTAACCAAGGATAACTAAGAAAGAATCTATACAACGACCACCTATAAAAATTTAAAAACTTTCCATCGCTGCCATTTAATATGCCATGAATGAATGAGGGAGGCAAAGTAACCAAGGATAACTAAGAAAGAATCTATACAACGACCACCTATAAAAACTTAAAAACTTTCCACGGCTATCACCTATACAACCATGCAAATGTCACAACTGTCACCTATACAACCATGCAAATGTTAGTTAGACAACCTTTCTCGGCATCGGATTTGTGCTTGGTGTGTGAATGTGTAAGCTTGGTTGATCCATAGCTTCCCCTGGTGCACTCTATCATGAGAAATTTGATGCACTTGTTGATCCAGGTGGATGTTAGTGGCCACCCACCTATCCCATTTGGACCCCCACAATTGTCTCTTTCAGCATTTTTAGTTTCCTTAATTGTAGCACAACTTACTATTTTTAGCAGTTTTTCGGGTCCTGAACTTCCGGAGCCATTTTGAGGCCCTAAACAACATTTTTTGGGGAATCCAAGGGAAACATGGGTCCATGAAATGGACCCATGTTGCTCGTTCCAACAATGGTAGTTCTCGGATAGATCTTTCTAATGAGCTATCATACGCGTCAAACGGAGATCGTATGCCAAAGTTACGACCCCGGGAAATTGATGTACCAATTTACCCAACACGGGGCCCACAATTTGGCGGTTCATCTTCTAAGGGTCGGTTTTGGAATGTGAAGGGTTTTCCATTGTTTCTCAATAATAAATAGGCCTTCGAGCCTCATTGTAACACAAGTTCGGAACAGTTCAGAGACATGTAGCCGCACATCTCTTCTCAGAGATAAGCTACCATCGTCCTAGCTGGTTTATTTCCAATTCTGGTTGTAAGCATATTTGGGTATTTTCCATTAATGAAATGAAGTGTTATTTCCGCTGCATCTCTTTATTTATGGTTATCGCATCTCTGTATTTATGGTTATCTCTGTAATCTATTGCGTTCCTGTATAAATCCGGATCACTTGTTCACTTCCACTGAAGTTGTCGAATGTAGGAATAGTGAGGATGTTACCAAGGATGAACTTGCAGTGGTTGAAACTTAAATGGGGGATCCCCCTTACCTTCCTTATGTGAGTTAAGTCGTTCCTCCTCACCAGGGAGATTGGGGATATGAAGAATACACTCTGCAAAATGCTCGCTCTGTCAATCCAGCATACATTCTATCAATCCAGTATACATAAATGAAGAAACTATAGTCGTCCCCAAAGCACCCTCCATCCAGTTGATACTGAAATTATCCGGTCTACTGAGGAGGATCTAGTCATAGGTCCACTTGAGGACAAAAAGGATGATGCATCGCCATAAAATATTGAAAGGATGCATGCTTCAAAAATCCTAACCATGATGATGTCGAGGCGATACCATCGACTCCACTGCCCATTGCAACAATGTTGACATCCCACACCAACTCAACAACCCTACGATAATAGTCTTGCGACAATAAGCTTGCACTGTGGAAGAAAATAAATTGACATGAGAATATGATTCTAATGCTACTGGAGAGAAAAAGACCCTAAATTGGTATGATTTTCATATATATCGGTGTTTGTGGATATGATTTTTCAGTTCTTGTAGGCTTAATAACAAGTTTTATCATCCTTTTCTTATTCTTTATACCTTATTATCTTTAACAAGAAGAGTAGTAATACCATAACTAAGCATGCATAGGATTCTTCAACGTGTATTCAACCGAAGGATACACCGCCTCTACCTCTATTGCTACTACGACTGATACTGGGTCTCTATCTAGATTTGTTGAAGCCATTACTACTGGACATTTAACTCATGCTTCTTCACACTATGTCTCGGTCTCTGTAGTTGCTACAAAATTAATGTCAAGTAAAATGATATTATAGAATCAAAGAGGGGGAAGGAGGAGTTGGTCTCTTGAGAGGTTTCAGTAGTAGGTGTGTTGGGTAGTCCTCCTGGCAAGGCCACAGTGAGCAGCTTCTTTTAGATTTTCGATTTACTTGCTTCTCTTAGATTTTGGGTGTACTTTCTTCTTTTGGATTTTGTGTTGCTTTTGAAATTACTATTTCACAATCACACTTTATCATAGCAAACAAACCAAGATAAGAAACTCATAGTGGATAAAATATGTTTGGCTTGCAAAAGCATAAAGAGGGAGCATTCTGAAACAAACGAATGTGAGTGTGGTCAAGTGGTTGAGCTTCTGGGATCCTTGTTTGCTTCATAACCTCATCTACTCAGTGGGATTCTGGCATCTTTCTTCTCTTTGTAGCCTCGTCTACTTAGTGGGGATACCTTCCTAAGGAGTTTTCTAATCTGACTTGGGGCAATAAAATACCTTGTAAGAGGATTTTATTGGTATAATATATTACCTTGTAAGCCAACTGTATTGATATTCTAGAATATTGGTTTCCTGTAGCCTTCCTTGATATGCTGGAAGATTGATTTACTGTCACCTTTGCTTGCTTGGTCGTGATTTTGAGAGACGGATGAAGCATCCAAAGAGGCACTTGGCTACATGCAAGCCACACTTGGTAGTGGGGAAGTTCACTTTATTTTATTTTTTTCTATTTAAACTTATTAATAAATTATTTCATTTTTTTATTTTTTTAATATTAAATATATTAAAAAAATAAATACCAACAAATTTACTATGGCCCCTGCATTACTCAATACTACTTGCATAGCCCTTGCATGCCAGAGACCTATCTTTTGGAATGCTAAAATTTCAAAATATTTCATTTTGAGCCTTGTGTTAATAAATTTCATATATTGATTTCTTCACATGTTAGTTTATTTTAGAATTGCTTCATGCTAGTTCTTGCCAAAAACACATTTTCTAGAAATATATGCTTGAAACAAGGGTTTCATATTTTTCTCCGAGAGATGATTTTAAACAAACGAATTAGCAAAATTCTACTATTTTTGTTATTTTCATCTACTCTGGGTGGGGAGATTTGGTTTTTAATGTTCTATTTGGGTTCTTGTTAAGTTTCCTCTAATTTATAGAAGAATCATTGACAATTATTTGATTTCCACCTTCTTTCTGCTAGATTTAGGGGGAATGCACATTGCCAGATGGGTTAGCAAAAATTTAGCTTTTCGCTTTATAATGTGTTATGGAAATCTAGAAAAATAATTTGAATTTTAATAGTTTCTGGTCAGAAATCGTTCATGCTTTACTTTGTTACTATTTTTACATTGGGGTTGGTGGTCACATATGGGCTTGAGCTTCCATCGGGTTTGTTCATACCAGTAATTTTGAAAGGCTCTACATATGGCCATTCTGTTGGGGCGTTGATTGCATCGTTCATAGGAAAATGTGAGGGCCTTTTTGTTGTGCCTGGTGCAACCTCTTTACTTGGGGGCTTAACGAGGATGACAGTTTCATTGTGTTTCATCCTGTTGGAGGTAACAAATAACTTATATGATCACAATTCCCTTATATCTACATCTGAATTTGGTTCATGCCCACCTCTTGTACACTAGGACTTGGCTTGCTTCGCACTTACTACTTCAATCGAAACTGGAAAGAGAAAAAAGAGAGAGATGGAATTGGCACTATCATCGAACAGTTAGAAGAAATCTATTTACTTATTATCTAATTTTGCTCAATACACGTATTGGTTCTTCATCTGGTAGGCACACCCTTTTTTATCTACTATTACGTATATATTTAGTTGAAATACAAAATTTGGTTGCACACAACACACACCTAATTTATTTATCTCCCTTTTCCCCCACAAGCAATGTTTGTACTGACTTAAAATTTAAAAAAAAATCTACACACCTTTTTTCACTTTGTAGGAGCTCGATATTGCCTTTGATGTATCTCTGTACTTTCCAATCATCTAGTTCTGAAATTGTGACCTGTAGTAGCCCTCTGTGTCCTCTTTCTAATGCCACCAGTCTGATCCAAATTGGATTCTCCAGGGAAGAGTTATGCAAAATCTCCCACAGTGAACTGATTATAGACTAGTTCAGTAGAGTGAACTTGTACGACGTGCCACGAGTCACTGATTCGACCTTTGGCTCCGAAAAATATATACAAGAAACTACAGTCTGTCCTCTTTCTGTACCTTCTTATGAAATTTCAATCCGATGCTCAGAGAGAATGTTATGACGGTTTTCCCTAGTTCACCTGTTTGGAATGTAATTCAGGAGTCTACAAAAAGACCAACTTCCTCAAATCATCTCCACAAATATAGCGCGAAAAGCTCTGAAGTTCGGACCTGAGGTTCAGCGTGACTTCTTCTCAAATGGATTTTTTTTAGCTTCTGAAACGTCGCAGAAAAAAAGTTATAGCGAAAATGCCACAATGACCTATTTGGAGGAGCGAAACCCTAGAATCCAAAGCTCTGATACCAAATGTTACGAAACCAGCTCAAGAAAAATATAGAAAACATAGATCAACGCCTTAGAATTCAGCCTCTTCGAGGGGGCAACCTCCTTTACATTACATAAATGAACAATTCTTCAATGATTCCAATGAAAAAACCTCCTTTCTATATATAGGAGCCTATGGAGTCACAATATAACCCAACTGAACTAACAATAATAATATAAAGCCACAAAAATAACAATAAGGGGATTCCATGGGGCACAATAATAAAAATATGGGGACAATAGGGGTTCAACAATATTAATAAGGGTTACAACTACAATAGTAATGGGGTAATCACTAGTATTATAGGGACCTAATGCTATGAGAAACAGATCTGAAATTCTCCTCAATTACAGATATGAGAATGCTCAAAAGAGTACCATTCTAAGGAGGCCACGAAGGTGAAACTTTAGTGGATTAATGCCTTAAGCGATGTTATGATTATCCTATATCATCCAGTGAAGCCCTTAACCTAAAAAAAAAAAAAAAAAAAAAAAAAAAAAAAAAAAAAAAAAAAAAAAAAAACGATCACAAAAGCTTCAGATATGGAAATGAAACATAAGGAGAGGTTTAAATTGTCATAGCATTCCCATAACCATGCCCTAATTGAGGGCTAAAACTACTTCTTAGGGATTCTTGACATGCTTATAAATGTTCCATCTAAAATAAAGCTTGAAAACCAATGAATCCCTTCCAAATTATAGCCCAAAGAAAAATAAACCATAAGCCCTTCCAAAATAGCATTTTCATAACATTTTTAATGCTCAATAAAGGTCACAATTTAGCTTTGAGTTTAGTGAAATCCTATTGTGCATTGCAAGGAAAGTTCTCTTCATTTTTATAGAGGTTGAGATAACCATTGAAGGGAAAGATTGACCTTAAATTAGGTGAGAAATTTTAATTTTAAATTTGAATTTTCTAGGCCCACTTAAGACAAGGAGGGAAGATGAAATTTAAAATTATTTTTCAATAGAACCAAAAGCCTCTTCCTTGAATTTCCATTTAAATTTTAAATTTAGAGCCAAGAATTCCCTCATTTGTATTTTAAACACTTTAGCAAAAAAATATTCAACTTATTTTTCAATGAAATATCCCTCCTAATTTTTTGATTTGAGCATACTTGTCCAGTCAATGATAAGTTGTCAACCTTCCAGAGGGCATATCATACAAATCATGAGGAGTCTCAACCTAGTAGCCTGGGGCACCAATCTTCAACATAGCATATCTCTTGATCCATGAGGACCCACAAGATGCTTAACAAAGCATTGGAAATGGCATGATGATCTCCATCAATCTAGAATGGTCTCATGCTAAGAATAATCATAAACACCCTGTAATATGTGTGAGGCTCCACTAGTGCATGCCATTCAGGTGGGTTCTCCAAACTATTGAGCTAGGGTATAATAAAGTTGCATGATCCTATGGATATCATCACATCAATTGATCCAGGTGGATATTGGTGGCCACTTGCCTATTCCACATGGACCCCCACCATTGTTACTTTTAGTTTTTCAGTTTCCTTAATTGTAGCACAGTTTACTATTTTTAGCAGTTTTTCGGGTCCTAAAATTCCAGAGCCATTTTGAGGCCTTAAATGACATTTTTTTTGGAAAATCACCGATGGGGACTATAGGTTTCTATATAATATTAACTATTTTTAGTTGTAGTCCTCAGATAGATATTTCGAATGAGGTATTGTGCGTGTCAAATGAATATCGCATGCCAAAGTTACGACCCCGGGAAGTTGATGTCCCAATTTACCCCAACGGGGCCCATAGTTTGGCGTTTCTTCTCCCAGGGTTAGGTTTTTAGATGTTTTGTGGTTTTCCTTTGTTTCTCAATAATAAATAGGTCTTGGAGCTTGAATGTAACATAGTTCAGAGGCATGTAGCCACCACATCTCTTCTCAGAGATAAGCTACCATCATATGAGATGGTCTTATTTCCATTTAGTTTGTAAGCATATTTCAGTATTTGATATTAAAGAAATGAAGTGTTTTTTCTATTGCATCTATATGTTTATGGTTATATTTGTAGTTTTTTGCATTCTCCTTTAAAAGTAGATCGGTTGTATTTTCATGTCCCCAACGAGGTTGGGATATAAGGAGTTAGGGCTTGAACTGGTCAAACCTTTGCAAGACTAGCCTCACAAATCTCAACCGCCTTCTTTGGGGGAAGAAAAGAGAGATGAGGGAGTAGGAGATCCGATCAAAATATTGCTTGAGAATTCCCTCGAGAAACAAAGGAACATGATGATGCATAAATTTTCCCAGATCCTTCAATGGTTGCCCACTGGTAGCACATCGACATCCAACAGTGACTCTCAAGGCACCACTCCTTTTAAGGTTGAAGTAAACTTTGACATTCCCATATTTGAGGGCCAAATAAATGCACATGCAATAGATAAATGGTTAAATCTGCTAGAAGGATATTTTTGTTCATCATTTTTCTAGCCGAGAAAATATTATTGTTGCTCTTCTCAAAGTTGCCCCCCCTGTAAGGACTGGTGGGAAACCTACTGTGAGCAAAAGGATGAAAGTACAACCTCATTGTTTTTAGTCGTACCCACTTGGAATTCATTTTGGGATGCCATGAAGGAGTATTACTACCCTGTCAGGAGCTATGAGGATAAATACATTAAGTAGACCATGCTACAGTAGGGAAGGGACCAAGACGTGCTAGAGTTTACTAATGTTTTTCATACCCTTCACATGAAGTTGGGTATCAAAGATTCTGAGAAACATTTAGTACTCAGGTACTGCGATTGCCTACAAAGGTACATCTAGGATGAGATGGACTTCCTGGACATGTCCTCACTCAGCATGGCATATCGATGTGCTGTCAAGATTAAGCGAAGCTTAAATAGAAAAAGATATTTTGGATCTGTGAATCCGAAGAAAGGGAAAGGTGCTCCCAAACTGAACAAAGGACAAAGTCTAGGCGAGGTGGCTCAATACAATATGCTAAATCTGTAAGCAAAGAACAACACCGGGAAGCTGAAGAAGGACACGAGAAAGTGGTGTGAGTTCCATAAGAGCTCCATTCACAACACAACTAAGTGGCGGGCCAACTAGTCACTAGTGGCCGAGATGAAGGTTTTTGAATTAGATGCATGTTTTGACTTTGAGTTAAAACTTGACAAGGGTAATGGCAAGGGGAAGTAGATTATCAATATGGATCCCAACACCATCATTTCCACCAAAAAGATCCAAAAGGAGGAACCCGAAGATCTAGAGGAGGAGGAGCACCTCTTCCACTACCAGATGTGGGTAAAGGGCTCCCTGTTGCAGTTCATTGTTGATAGAGGGAGACAAAAGAACCTCATTTTAGCAAAGGTCGTGAAGGAGCTAGGCTTACCAATCATAACACACCCACAAATGTACACCATTCGGTGGCTTCACCATGTACACGATCTTCCCGTCAGCGAGCAGTTTAACCTTCCATACAGCATCGAGCCCTTCACAGGTGAGGTATTATGTGATGTTTCTCCTTATGATGTATTATTAGGCCAACTATACTTATGGAAGAGTCAAGGCCTCACTATGTTATTGTTACCTTGGGAGATAAGCTGTACAAGGTACCCGAGGTAGAACCGCCTACCACCATCTCTTTGGTTACTGCAAAACAATGCAGTGAGCTCATTTCCAAAACATGGAAATTTTTTTCCTGATGATACACCCTCAAGGGAAGAAGAAGATGGTGGCCACGACCTCTAGAGAGGGCCTCTCCATGTCACAAAAATAGATGGACAAGGTCATGGAGGAGTACGAGGACATCTTCACCTCACCCGCAGGGGTGCCTCTACACCTTCAAGTCAAGCACTCCATCGATTTGACCCCAAGTACAATGTTGCCCAATGGACCAATCTATCGGTGCCCTGTTCTAGAGAATGATGAAACCAATAGGAAAATTTAGGAGCTACTGTAGAAAGATCACATCCAGCTGAGTTCATTGCTCTGTGATAGCCTGGTTGTGTTGGTACTGAAGAAGGATGGGTCTTGGAGACTCTGTATTGACTATCGGGTGTTGAAGAAAATCACTATTCATAATAGCTACCTGATCCCACGAATTGATGACCATCTTGACCAACTCAAGGGGGCCAAATATTTAAGCAAGATCAACTTGAAGTTTGGATATCACCACGTAACAATCAAATCCTCTGATGTGTGGAAGACTGCCTTCAAAGCTAAGCAGGGCCTTTTCAAATGACAAATTTTTCCTTTCAGGTTGATAAATTCTCATGCAACCTTCATGAGGTTGATGGATGACATCTTATGACCATTAATCAACTCATATGTAGTGGTATACTTGGATGACATCGTGATCTTCAGCTAGAGTTGGGAATAACACCTCCACCAAATCCGATAGGTTCTCCAAACACTATGGCAACACAAGTTGTGTGCAAATTTGGAGAAATGCACTTTTGGCATGACCCAGGTTTAGTATTTGGGATACATTATTGATGAATAGGGGGTGTATGTGGATCCAGCGAAGATCCAAGTCATTCAATATTGGCTAGCCCCAACCACTCTGATAGAGCTCCACAACTTTCTGGGTTTTGCCAATTTCTACTGTAGGTTCGGATTCTCTCATATCACTTGGCCCTTGGGTGAAGTCATCAAGTGAGGAGCAAAAGAAATATTATATTGGTATAAATCTCAACAAAAAGCATTCACATATTTGAAACATCGCCTTTGCTCTGCACCAATGCCCACATTACCAGACTTGCAACAACCATTTGAGATCGAGACAGATGCCTATGACTATGTTATTGGGGCAACCCTTATTCAATAGGGGCATCTAGTGGCATATCATAGTGAGACACTTTCAGACATAGTATGAAATTATCCCACCTATGACAAAGAGATTGTTTCCATTGTGCAGGCTTACAGACAATGGAAGCATTACATTTTGGGGAAGGAAACAATTATCCACACAGACCACCGACCCCTGTTGTTCATATAGATAGAAGGGAAGTTGCAGAATGATCACCATCAGAAGTGGTCCACACACCTATAACAATTCCATTTGAATATAAAGTACAAGAATGGAAACACCAATAATTTGAGCCAATCACCAATCATGGCATTAACCACCATGCTTAACTCTTGTTGGTACGAGACTTCTCATTGGCCACTTCTCTACAAAAGCGACCCAGAATTTGGCCACACATAGCAGACACTCTTGGAGGGTAAGAAAGTTTGAGATTTTCACGTCTAGGATGCACTATTATGCCACTTGGGACACCTTTGTGTTCCTTCAAGCGAGCATGCCAAGATGATTTGGGAAGCATACTACAGTTAGATCACTGGGAATTTTGGGGTCAAGAAAATAGTGAAAGTATTGTAGACATATTTCTATTGGCTGAATCTTTGACAAGATGTTAGGAAGTACATTAGATTTTGCACCACATGTGTCATTGCCAAACTGACCATCAAGAAGAAAGGTCTCTATACTCCACTACCTACTCCTAGTCGACATTGGGAATCCATCTCCATGGATTAAATGTTGGGCCTTCCTTCTACTAAGCATGGAAACGACTGTGTTCTTGTGGTCATGGATAGATTCTCAAAGATGGCCATTATGGTGGCCTGCAAGAAGAATATCATAGAAGAAGACACTGCTAAACTCTTCTTTAGACGAGTGTGGGTACACTTTGGGATCGCATAGTTGATCATCTCAGATTGGGAAAGTAGGTTCCTCAGTACATTTTGGTCCAGTCTCTGGTCAATGCTAGACATCGATCCCACTAAGTCCACAGAGGTCATAAACAAGATGATCATACACATTATGCGCATGTAAAACTCAAAGCATCCATGCACATGGGATGATAGTCTCCCCTATGATCAACATAGCTATAAATGGGCTCTCCATAGCTGGACTAGCCATAGCCCTTTTCAAGTGGGCTTGGGCTTCCAGCCACTATGTCCCATTGATGTGGCCATACCATTTGCAGCTGCTGAGGTAGATTCGGCTCATGTCCAATCCAAAGCTGACAAGGAAAATAGCTTCATTAAGCACATTGAGCACATCCACCAATAGTTCCATGACATATTGGCCAGAGCCAATGCTAATTATAAGCAGGTACATGATCACAAGTTTGGCTACATTTGTAGAAGGAGTGCCTCACTCATCCCCACCACAACTTCGACTACTCCAATATGGGCCATACAAAATCACCAAGGTCATAGGGGACAATGCCTTCAAGCTCAGTATTCCACCATTCATTGGTCTACACCCAATTTTCAAGGTGGACTACCTTTGACCCAACTTTCCCCCATTGTTGGACACATCTGACATTGCAGAACAACTCACACCAACAGAGTTAAAACCAGAATGCATGGAAAAAGCATCGAGTGATGGGATCATGGACACATAGATCAAGAACACCCAAAAAAAAGGATCCAAATATATTGAGTTGTCAAAGCAGGCCAACTCCTTCACCAAGGCAAGTGGCTCACCAAGGACCAAGTTCAGTAGAAGTTTCCTCATCTCATGGAGGAACTCGACACAAAGGGGACCATTACTTCCTAAGGGGGGAGGAAAGATCCAAGTGGATATTGGTAGCCACCCACCTATTCCACTTGGACCACCACCATTGTTTCTTTCAGTTTTTTAGTTTTCTTAATTGTAGCACAATTTACTATTATTGGTAGTTTTTTGGGTCCTGAACTTTCAGAGACGTTTTGAGGCCCTAAACGACGTTTTTTTGGAAAATCACTAGTGGGGAATATGAGTTCTCAACTTACTTTTTTTAGTTATTAGTTGTATTCCTCAGATATATATTTCTAACGAGGTATCATGAGCATTAAATGGAGATCGTATGCCAAAGTTACGACCCCGGGAAGTTGATGTACAAATTTACCCCAATAGAGCCCATAGTTTGGAATTTCATCTCCTAGTGTTAGGTTTTTCGATGTTTTGGGGTTTTCCATTGTTTCTTAACAATAAATAGGCCTTCTAGCCTCATTGTAACACAATTTGGAGGCATGCAACCACCACATCTCTTCTTAGAAATAAGCTATCATCGCCCAAGCTAGTCTTATTTCCATTTTGTTTGTAAGCATATTTTAGTATCTGATATTAATGAAATGAAGTATTATTTGTGTTGCATCTCTATATTTATGGTTATATTTGTATTCTGCTACATTCCTATTTAAATTTGGATCATCAATGACCTCTAACTAACCTTGAAATCAATGATGATAGCTGCACTCACCGTGACATCAATGACCTTCAACTGACCTTGAAGTCAATGATTATATTTTCACTCTCCTTGACATCAATGACATTCTAATCAACAATGGATTCTTTTGTCTAGTTTTCTTGTGTTGATGGGATTTTCTAATGATATTTTCTTTCAGAGTTCCCCTTGGTTTCTTGTAATGTTGGTATTTGTTGAGGATCATTTCTTCTTTATTTCAACTAGGAATGTTTTCTACCCCAAGGGTTGAAAATCTATTCAGGTTTTTGTAGTTTGTTGAAAAATTTCCATACTTGTGGCATCAATCAGACTTGAAAGGAACTTTTTAGAAGTCCATCTTTTGGACATGGACCCCATTTCTTCCTCATGGTCATAGTTCAGGGACCTTGAAGTCAATGATTATATCTGCACTCTCCTTGACATCAATGACATTCTAATCAACAATGGATTCTTCTGTCTAGGTTTCTTGTGTTGTTGGGATTTTCTAATGATCTTTACCTTCAGAGTTCCCCTTGGTTTCTTGTAATGTTGGTATTTGTTGAGGATCACTTCTTCTTTATTTCAACTAGGAATGATTTCTACCTTGAGGGTTGACATTTATTCAGGTTTTTGTAGTTTTTTGAAAAAATTCCATACTTGTGGCATCAATCAGACTTGAAAGGAACTTTTTAAAAGTCCATCTTTTGGACATGGACCGTGTTTCTTCCTCATGGTCATAGTTCAGGGACCAATTTTTCATGAACTTCAAGTCGAGGACAATGGGTCCAATGAACTAAGAATGTCATTATAGGATTTTATCCTTATTTTGCTTGGTTTTAAACCTTGATGATAACAACTGCTCATTACAATAATATTGATGAAGATATCCTTGAATAAGTGGAGACCATTCATTCATTTTTCCATGCTTCCAAAGATTTGGGACTCCACCATGTTCTATTGAATTTCTCTATAGTTCCAAATGTCACTTGGAATATTGGGGTTATGTTGCTATGCTTGACAAATAGAGACAAAGTTCCTTTCTCGTGTTACTAATCTTGTGGGAGAATGGAAGGCCAAAAGCACTAAGATAAAAGGCCAGGCTGTTGAGCCCCTCCTATGGGGGAGATGACCATTGATGTTGAACACTAGCCAAGTGTTCCCATTGTCTTTTGAAAAAATATATTAAAATGTGTGCTCTGCAACATTTTAAAGTCATTTTATCCACACCTTGTTCCATTAGTTGTGGATAAAATTAGATTTAGTTTTCCATTTCTTTAATTCATTTGAAATATGAGCATATTATTTTATGATAGACTATAATAAAATGAATGTGCATTGATTTGAATCTACATTCCAATGACAACATGTCCATTATTTTCGCTCCCAACACATGATTTTGTGCATGCTAATGCTAATTGAGGCATTCTTTTCCCTCCACGTGTTGGTAATGACACCTATGCATGTTTCCTTTCCTTCCTAAAGTTTGATGACATTCCTTAAAATTGTAGATGTGTGTTGTTGGTCTGGGTTGAAACATGAAACTATCTAGGTTACCTAATGGAAATATGTAGGTCATGATCTTATATTTTCTATTATTTATTATATGTTAATAAATAAATTCATATAAACATATCATTAAAATATTAAATTCACAATAAGTAAACCTGCAAACTAAAACCCTAGATAGTTGGAAACTTAAAAATTCAATATTGTTATAGGTATGCTAGATATACAAATCCATGGATAACTAAAGAATTTAAAAGTACGTAACAATGCCTACACTGTAACACCTTACTAGTTTATTTACCATTATATAACCATTTTTGTCTTCATTGGTCTATTGAGTGTGCCATGAAGGTCTGCAGACTATTGTAGAATATTGTATTGTAGAGTCTACTCATCACATTTGACCACAAAATAGTCATCATTGTTGCACCTCCTCCTCTTTGATCATGATTGTATGGACCTTCAAGACATGTAAACTCTAACACTCCCTCTTGTTGAGGACCACACTGTGGTACTATCATAATGTATTAAACATCCCCATTACTAAGGGCTTCAAAGAACATTAACAACCCATGAATTTTAAATAATATAAACCAAGAACAATACTCCCTTATGTTCTCTGAATTCTCTTCTATACAACTAAATAATGTAGATAAAAACTAAGGTAAAAGCCTCATTGATGTCAACTCTCTCTTTTTGAGAAAATCCTATGCCACCAATTCTGGATTTAGACAATTCAATGCTTGGAATCAATCATTGATTGCATAGTGGGTTCTATAACAGTCTCTCAAATACCATCCTACCATACCTACTCTACTTGTGCTACCTCAACACCGGAAATGTTCTCCTCCATCAAAACATATATCATTCTTAATTTTCATGTGCCTCCTCAAGGATAGAAGAAGACCACTTCATCATGATATATCACCATGCCTCCTCTAAATTGTCTTCAAATGAAGAGGAGTATTCCTTAATCATGGAATCTCGACATACTTAACTTTGCATGTGCCTCTAGAAATCATGTAAATTAGTGCAGATGAATTAAAACAAATCAAGGATCTATCATAGATTTAGTGTGCCTATCTCAATAAAAAACTTCACTTCTATCACTTGATTAAGAAAGCTCTCACATGTCCCAAACATATCATATTGTTAGTGAACAACACTCAAATCACAAAAAATTCCCTTGGCATCATAACCATTGACCTCTTATAGGTTTTATGGTCTATGAAAGGCATGGATAAAATTCAATCATTAAAACTAGGGCATCACACCTAAAATCCTCCAACAAATATCACTCTTATGCAATATTTCCTTCCATGCATGGATCCTTGGGTATTTTAGAAAACATTTTGTGTACAAATCACTTCAATCATTAGAGTATCATGGGCATCTCACCCACCAATCTTTTAAAGGTTCATATCACTTGAATCATTGAAAAGTTGGGTTCCCTAGAGGCTAAATCCCTTTGACTATTATTTCTCATAGGAAACACTACACTTCATATATGAATCCTAGAAGATTTCAAATGACATGTTGTTGCATAACATGCTCATCACCTTCTGCCACAACATTGTCATCATTGTTGTGCCTCCTCCTCTATCATCATAATGGTATGGATTTGCTGAAGTGGGCCATGCTGAAGGAAACACATCCAGAACAACACGTGAATTGTTAATTTAAAGTTAATTGCTGATATGTTAAGAAATAAATGCATATAAAGATACTTAAATGTAGGATAAGTTTAAACATAAGATACACACGCTCTCTCTAGAATTTAATGGTGAAATTTATCCATATTTTATCGTTTCAAATTTCAATGTCTATGAATTTGAATAAAAACATAAACAATTTTACTATGGTAGCACTTAATAATACAATAGTATTATCCTTAGACTATATCAACCATGTTATCCTAACAACAAAGAGGATGTGGCCCCACCTGGCATTTCCATTTCATATGCACATAAAACAAGTCTGCAAGAGAATGTGGCCCCACCTGGCATTTCCATTTTGTATCTACATAAAACATGGCTTGAAATTACTAATTGTAGGTTATAACTTCCATATTCATTCAATATAATTATTGACATACATCTTAGGTTTTTGTTTTTCTCATATTTCTGTGACATTGAATATGTTCAAACTGGTCATAAATTAAATTTTTATGTCATTTTTGAAGACTAGCTTAAGTGTTTATATGTTTTTGTTGGAAATATTTTCTCTCTATTTTCAATGTATTTGTTTAAAATAGAAGTATATTTGTTTCTATTACTCTAATATTTTTTTATGTGTGGTGTGGAAATTGAAGTGGATCATATTTGTTTTTCTCACCAGTGAAGTGTCTTTGCTTTCTTTTGAGTTTAATACAAATTAGGTTTCTATTTTTCTCAAATATTTTTGACATTTTGTATGTTCAAACTAATAGTATATTTTAATTTCATGTCATTTCTTATAAACGCTAAGTGGTTATTGTGTTTTTACTCATAAGGGTTTTCCTTTCGTGTTTAATTGCATTTGTTTATAAGCGAAATATGTATGCTTCTTTTAATACGAACTTCCTGGATATGTGGTTTTGATGTTGATATTTGTTTTTCTCATACCTACATAACTCATTCTTTCTTTGGGGTTTATACCCGAGGAAGTGAAAAGAGAATTATATATTTTTTTCTCCTATTGACACATTTCAATTAGTAAACTAATATTTGAATCTTGTATAGCCACCATGAATGAATATTTTCAAGAGAAGAAAATCCTCATTGACCTATATCTTTGGCTTTTTTATATTATTGGTAAAGGTTTTTCGAAATGGGAGTGTTAGTTAGTATTTTTCAAATTGATTACTGGAGTCATTAAACACAATGATACCCAATCAACCAAATTCTAATCATTCTCTAAATCTATATCACAACTAATATTGTTGCATGTTTTATGATCTTCCTTTTGTTTCTTTCCCAGGTACTATAATCGTTTTTGTAAAAAAAAATTTGATGGATCATTTTTTTTTTTTTTTTTGTATAACTCCACCAAAAAATTGGAAGTCTAAACCCACTCTCCAACCATGCTAGTTTTATCTTACATAGGATCAAATCCCATTCCTTTGATATGTTTGACCTACTTTTCCCATACACTACATCCTCCACTCCACTGTAAGTTTGGAATGTTAATCTACACAACAAACATGTTGGGTGTACCTTACATAGGATTCAATCTCATAGTCCATTTATATTTATAGGTTTCCTTTTCCCATACATCATTACTTCTAAAAATGTGTGCATTCAAGGAAAGTTTCCATAAAGTAACTATTTGGTCAAGGTTTTAAATCTGTAAAACTTCCTTACAACGTCCACACCTTGAATTTCTTTAAAATCATGTCTATGTTAGATTGTAGTAAAAATCCCTCACAACCTACATTTCAGGGTATGATATTTAGGGGTTTATATTTTAGGTTGGCTTTAGTGCCACTATAATATTTATTCACCTTTTGAAGAATATTTTTTTAGCCATGCTTGGAGAAAATTAACATTTATCTGTTGTATGTATTTCCTCATAATTCCCTACTTCTCATGCAAACATAGAGAAATATGCCTTCCCTTCTACCCTATGATCTTGTCTACTACATGTTGTTGTTTAAGCATTGTGACTCCTCCCAGACCTAAAATCCTAAGATGTAGATAGTTCAAAATCAATGTCTTGACTCCTAAACATGACAACCAACTAGCTATGTTATCAATATGAGTTTTGCCTGGTTGTTATTATTAACAATGCAAGTTTAGTTTTAACAATTCTCTTATATCTATGGTTCTATTAGAATAGGCAGTACATGGGAAGTTTTCTGTTGACTAATGCCAAATTTCATTCTTGATAGCCCTTGAAAAATTTACTGCTACTTATATGATGATATACGTCAAGTCTGAAAAACAGACTAAAATTTAATTGAGTTACACACTCTAAAATTTAAAACCCTTGTGAAGCTAGTTGATAAGTAGTTTTTGGTTGAATGCCAAACATGCACTTGCTAGTGTCTTGTTAGTTGTTATCTATCTTAGATTTAAAGTTGTACCTTGCACCCATGGCTATGACCTATCATGGAAAATGAGGTCATATAGATATGCACATACAACTTCAAATATTGTTTGTGATCCCTTGGGAAAACACTTTTGTAACTTCCGAGTAGAAGAAGGAAATCCCAAGTCAGCCACACTTTTAATAGTTCTAATAATTAATATGGGGGTTTGATGTCATAGGCCAATGTTATTTTGGGCGGGAATTCATTGATTAGTTATTGCATAGTAAACCTAAATACATGTTGATGTGATTTTAATAACCAAATCATGAAATCAATGGTTAAAAAAGTTAACACATGTTTAATGAATATTTGAATTTTGAGGTAGATAGAGGTCATCTAGGTATCACCCTTTTTTTCCTATTCAATTTATTTGCTTTTCTTCAGGATATGTTGCATGCAAATTTTCAGCACCATAAGCATGGTTTTGAAATCTAGTTTGTTAGCCTTAATTTATTTTTGGTTCAAGTAACTAATACATAAAGGCATATGGTGGTGCAGTTGTTGGTCAGGGCTTCCAGTCAGATAATGTTCCGTATAATACAACTCTGAGTGGATTTGTTTTTGTGCAAGTATATTTAAGTTGTATATTTCTTTTTATTATTCACTTTGGAATGTTTCATGCAAATATTTGTTGGTGGGTAAGATCCAAAAGCAACAAATAATTATTTGATGCAGGTTTTTAGGCCATGTGAAGAGATTATGCATGTGAAAATACTAGTGGGAAAAGGATGTGCTTTTGTATAATTCACTAACATTTTTGGCCTATGTTACTTATGGGTAGAGTTTCATGGTGATGTTAGTCTACAATTATTTTCATAACACTTCACAGCATATTAAAAATGAAATATAACATTATGCTAGATCTATTTGATGGATTAAGAATCAAAATGGAAATCATGTCTAAAATAAAAAGGAAGTATTTGTTACATATTCCATGGTATATCTAAATTTTGAAGTTGGATTTAGTATTTTCTACCATATTTATGTTTTTAACTTATAGATAATTGTGTATTAGGTCCTCTCTCAAGGAAGCTTTGGTAAAGTTGCAAGGTACTGTTATTGGTCAACAATTTATTCGCCTTTCCTAGCGCCAATCTCCAGCAAAAATGGAGGTAAGTCTATCAAATATTTTTTTTCATTTTCATTCAGATGTCTTTTTGAATCATCACTTTGATTGAAAAAATTTATGCTTTTACCTTTATCACAGGTTTATGCATATTTTTTTGTAGAGTGCAACTTGGGGAGTGAAAGCTTAACTAGTTCCAAATCAATGGAATGATGGTAGATATTATTACGATTATGGTCAAGGATATGAAGCATATGGTTATGCTCCTCCAACCCAAGATCCAGTGATGTAGGGTTATGGTGTCTTGCTTGGTTGTTTGACATATTAGTAGTAAGTAAGAAACTAAAGCATTTATGACTGGATTGTTTTGTCATATTGCTTTGACAAGTTTACAAATGAGATATGGAATAATTTTATTTGATGTTTACATATCCTAGTAGAAGATTTGATGTTGTAAACTACATATAACTTTTGTTACTATATCCACCACCATTTTTTGTGGTATCTATATCTTCAAAGACCTTTTTGTGTGGTATCTATATCTGCCAAGATCCACTGTAGTATCCATGTTACAAGATCCTTTCCCTAAAAATTCACCATATTAATATTTGGAATTTGGTTAGTCTTCAACCTAAAGTTAGAATCTCTAAAACCGTGGTTCACATTACTTTTGTTTTCATCATGAGTTTCATGGACTACTTTGTCACCATTAGGAAGCCTTTTTGTAGAAACTTTTTAAAACCTTCCTTTAAACCTTCCATGTTAGATTTTAAACCTTCCATGTTCCCTTTTAAACCATCCATGACCCATTTTAAACCATCCTTGTCATCTTTTATTTCCCTTTGTGACAGAGAAATTTGTTTCACTTGGTCCCTTAATTTTGATATCTCATGTTGCATTTTTTCCTATTCATGCGTCATAGTAGAGATTTCAAAAGGCTTAATGGGTGTGAAATTTTTTTGTTTGGGATAAAATTTGGAACAAATTAATGATACTTATGCTTCACTATGAACTTTGAATAACTTCAAAATGATTTTTTAAACAAAATTTTGCAAATTTAAAAATACACATCTTTTAAGAGCTTGATTTTGAGCTTGTTTATTTGGATGACCTTGAAATTATTATATCATAGTGATTTCAATCTCCCAAGATTTGAAATTGCCTCATGAAGTACTCTTTGTGTTTTATTTCCAACCCATCCATTTATACTTAGATTATATTCTTCAAGTTAAATTTATGCCATATCTCCCATGATGACTTGATTATGGACTAGTTTAGTAGATTGAAATTGTACATAGTACCACGTGTCATTGCTTTAACCTTCAGCCTTGAAAACTGTACACAAGAAACTAAATACCGTTTGATTTCAAAAGAAAAATTACAAAATTTGATTTCGACGCTCGAAGAGGAATTTATGATGATTTTCCCTCAAACATTTGTTTGAGATTGAATTATGGAGTATGTAGAAACTCTAGCTTCCTCAAACCATATCTCTGAAAATATAGCGAACCAAAAACTAAAATTGCATCCAAATATTCATTTATATTTTTTGATTACTTTTTGTCAATTTCATGGTATAAATATTTTAAGAAAAAAAAAATTATAGAGAAAATTTCACGTTGACCGATTTGAAGTAGAAAAACCCTAGGATCAAGAGCTCTGATACCAAATGTTATGTATCTATATCAGAAATAGCACATATACATAAGAAAATATAGATCAACAACTAGGTAATAAGCCAATTCAAGGGGTAAACCTCCCTTTAAATCACATAAATAAACAATTCTTGGATGCTTCGAATGACAAGACCTCCTTGGTATATATAGGAGTCTAAGGGGTCAAAATATAATTATTGCCTACATAAAAATAAGAATGTAAGGGAAAAATAATAATAATAATGGGCTTCAATGCGGAAAAATAATAACATCGTGGGGGCTACAATATTATTATGGATATCTAACAAACTATGTCCAAAAATTAACATTTTGACAACTTTATAGTCTTAGCTTTAGTGCTTATTATTTTTTCCTATGAATCTAGGGAAAGACAATGGTGACGCTTGATGAGCCACTGTATGCAATTGACATTATGATTGATGAATTAAAATAATGAGGAAATTCATCTATGAATTAACTCTATTTGAAGGCTTTCAACAATTTCTCGTGCTCTAGGTGAAGAGAGAATGAGGAATTAATCCCTTTTTTGAGTGAAAACAATGATGATGATGATGAGGTTTTTTGCTACCATGGTAGAAGAATTGGGATTTTTCATTCTTTATGTCAGTGGGGTGGATTAAGAACATGTTTTACATCCTCCTCTTGAAACTCTTTGTGTAGTTAAGGAAACATGTGTGAGGGATAAGTTTGTAGAATCATTATGTTGAATTGGATCTCAAATGAAGGAAATGATCTCGTGGATCGGTTCATTCCACTTGTGAAGGTAGATATTTTGTTTTCAAATTTGTGGTTGATATATCATATTTCAGATTCAAGATCATATCTAGAACCATTTTTTGTTTCATTATGCTAAGTGTTCTTATGGAAACTTATTGTACTATACAACAAACCGCCATTTCATAAATTTTTAATGCAAACTCATAATATGAAATGTGTGCCTTTTTAAATTTAAACTTAGCTAGATGTGTAAATAAATTGGTATTAACCCATCATAAGAAAACCCTTATTAAAAGGCTTAAGGTAAATGAATAATTTTAAAATCCTTTTGAATAGAAATAAAAGTGTGACTTAAAATTTTTTATAGAACTCTTCGTTCTTGAAATAAAGCAATCAGAAGATCGCATATCGCAACAAAAAAGGAAACTTATGAAAAAACACATCCATTCTCTCTAATCTAAAAAGGAAATTGCAATCGGAGATCGGAGATGTCAAATGACAAACACAATATAAGGCAGCCCTTTAATTCCTTAGATGCGATAAAACATATTGCAATTGGCAAATCGACGACGAAAACAACAAGCCAACACCTAATTGAAGGCGGGTTCAAATCCTCTGATGTAATAAAGCATATCGCAATCGGGAATCGACAATTGGCGAAATCACAATGACAGAATAATAAAGCCCGAACCCATCCTCCGATTGCGATGTATTAATGAGGAACACATCTTGAGAATATATTTAAAAGGTTTGCATGCATTGTATCACCTGTCGGTGATCGAAGATATTTAAAACAAACATTAAATCCTTTTTCTTAACGTTCCTGATCATCGATTTGTGATTTACCTTTGATTATCCATCAAGGAAATCTAAGCCACGCTTGAATGAATCACTCGGCATATAAACGATATGATGGGCATTTAAAACCTTGTTTACCACGATTGACAGGTTAGACAGCTAATCAATGAAGCAGTTAATGGTAGATATTTCCTTTAGATTTTATTCGTGGCAATCCTACTATAATCCTTTATCACCTGCTGATCGACATAACTTTTTCATTATCATATTGGTCTGTAGTAGCATTTCTCTATATCACGGTTTTTCAATCGCTTGTGCAGAATTCCGCTGAAATCAGAAATTTGAAACAAATGGGAAAGAAATCAAAGAAATCCGCAGCAGTGGCTCCTACAGCAATAATGCAGCCAACCAAAGATCCTAGACCAAGAAAAAAAGGGTTAATCTCAGACACTACGTGCCTCGGTCTAGGAGACACTAGTTGGGAGATCATCTATAATCTAATAGAAGCAGAAGATCCTAAGGAAATATCATAGGAAGCCACAACTGACTCAAGTAACAAATCGGAAGCATCCCTCAAAGATTTAGCTTGTTCATATCTACACAAAATAGCAGCGTGAGAAAAAATCCCACCATATACTGACGTAGTGAGATGGGTAGTAGAAGCAATTCTAGTCTCAAACAGAACATTTTGCACAGCTGACAGGAGGATATTTGGCTCGTTTAAGCCTAATGATCTAAGGAAAATGTATCACTTGCCTGAGCTTGAAAAGTGGTACAACAAAGCCTTCCTTGAAAAATTTGCAAATGAAAACGAGTTAGAATCAACCCCAATTAGGCAGTGGAGACATTTTCCCAGGAAGCATAAGAACGAATCATCAGGTAAGTACTCTGTGGACTCATTGGCTTCTCCTTAATGTTATGTCGGAGCTATAATGTGTGGAATGTGGGGAATACATGACTCTGCTAAGTTCACTATTCAAATGGTCCCTCTGTTGGAGGTAGAAATCAATAGCTATGTGATGGATTGGGCAAATATTTTGTCCAAAAAATTAGCCACAACAATTCTCGAATTCAGAACAAGTCCACGTAAAACTACCAGGACCATTCCCCCCTTTTATTACAATGCTTATATTATGGATACTCTTTGCTTTAATTCTAAATATCCAGTACTTGGATGGAGATGGACTCCCTAAGACCCTAAGCCAATCCATATTTATCATCAACTGTTATGGAAGGCTCACTACAAAAATCATTTGTATAGAATTTGCAATGGTTTTATGTTGCTTGTGTATTATGTTATTTTTGATAAGCCTGCCCCTAGGATTTCCGAGGAAGCAGGGATCGACTTGACTGTAGTAGATAATTGGTTCGGAGAAGACAAGTTCACTTATATAAGGATTTTTGGTAGTCTTACAAAACCCAATGTCATTCCCCTGTATGTGTCCAATAAGTTGTTAGCTCAGGAATTGGCCTATCAGATAAAAATAGAAGGGACATCCAAAATCCATAGAAATTCCAAGAAACAGGTTTGGCCTACATTCCCTTTAAGATGTGGTGTTTTCACTCTTCATGATTACAAACATGCAGAAAAGGAGGCAGAAAAAGTACAAATGCTAAATCTTGCAAAAATTCCCAACAAACAATATGATCCAAGAAAAGTTGCCTATAATGTTCTTGAACAAGCCAAACTTACAAAGTTTGATCATGAAAAGGATGACTTCGATGACCTATTTTCCTCAGCTAAATCACTATTTCAGGTAAAATCATTGGCTAGGATCAGGTATCAAGATGAAGGGCTAGAAATGTTTAATATGCTTAGAGAAAAAAGGTTGCAAACTCTGCCTCTAGACTTATTAGCCACCACCCCAAAAATCCAATCAAGCGAGCCCAAACAACAAACTGTTGACAATTCTCCTGCGGTGGGAAAAGTTCCTAAGAAAGAGAAAGCGCTACAACAGAAGAAAGAACATGGAAAAGGCGGTGAACACATGGAGATAGATAATCAGATTGATCCCAAGCTTCTAAAAGAATGGCAACAATTCGATTCCATTATAGGCAATCATGAGAATTTGCAGGGTTGTAACACGCCTGAAGTGACAATTGGTCACAAGACAACAACAAATATGGTTCCAACTAAAGGAACTAGTGACCTACCTATAAGTCAAGATGTAGAGATAATTCCTAAGGATCCATCGGATGAAATCGTTTTGCATATAGAAGAAATACCACCTTTAGATGTCTTCTACAACCCTAAGCATAGGGCTGTAGTAAATAGACAAAGGAAAAGAGAAGGCTTGATCAATATTCCCTTTTACCTACATAGATAGAGATGGCTAATGTGGTATGGAAAGAAGAATTCAATCCTTCCAAAGACCTCACAAAACTCTCTCAATATGCTAAGGCATACTCGGAAGCTACTATGGATAAAGCATCAGAGGTTAGAAATTTACACAAAGAAAAAAGATCAGACAATTGTTTCACTGGAGGCACAAGTATCCAAAATACAGCAGAGGATAGAGTAGTTAGAACAACAGTTGGCAGCACAGGAGAAATTAAACAACCAACTAAACGAGCAATTGCTCATGGAGAAGAAAATGATAGACCAAAGTGCAGTTCAGAAACAAAAGGAACTATCCCTAGCACTGGCCAAGCTAAAATCAATGAATGAACAAATGAGCAAAACAAAAGATGAGCAAATCGCTCAAATATCACAACAAATATAAAAGTTCAAAAGTTTTCCTCAATCAGCAAAGTTCAGATCTGAAGCTCTCTAGATCAACAAGGCATTGATTAAACAGTTAAATTTACTGTCATAATATTTCCCTTGCTGAGCCCCTCTGTGATATTTCTTCATCAATGATTGATAAATCTTGACGCAAGGCAGATTTTGGAATAGGCCAATGAGACATTAACAAACTTTCTTTCCTCGTAAGAAACCAGTGAAGGGCAAGCTGCAAATCTGCCTAGAATTCTACAATCACACAAGGAAATTTTGTTCCTAGAATGGCAATCACAATTGATGAAGGCAGAAAGGGAAACTTCAAGATGTAGATCAGCAACTAGTAATTTGATTCAGTTAATTAATGATACTATTTATCTGTCTAATTTGATTTTAGAGTGCACTCCAGGTAAATTTCCATCAGCTAAAGCACTGGAACAATCATGCAAACAGGATTTAGAATAGAAGGAGAGATTAATTGCAGGCATCCAAACTTTAGCTTGGGACACCTTTTGGTTCTTCCTAGTTAAACCATACAGCCAAAAGGTAGCACTGAAATGTTTAACCGATGTAATCGGTTACATGACTCTTGGAATTCATGATGCTACGTATTTAGCCCAACTATGTATTTTGGATGGGGTAGCTCCTCTCTTGATGGGATAAGTTCCTCTATCATAGGGATGCATGAACCATCTGGAGGCGCTCAATACACGTCAAACACTCTTCTAGAAGGCTCTAGAAGTGACCACAAGTAACTTCAAAAAGAGAGAAAGTCACTTAAAAACATGTTTATCTCTGGGTACGCAGGTTCTCTCTCAATATGCTAAGGCATACCACCTTTAGATGTCTTCTAAAGGTGGTATGTCTTCTATTTTTGCGGACAAACCTAACCTCCCTAGGAGTCTAAGACTCTCTAGTGACAAACAAACCAAACAAGAGCAATCCTTCTCTAAACACACGTTATTCTATGAGAGATCAAGTGTTTTCCGATCTTACCTTAGGTCCAACGCTTGTTGTAGCAGTCCAGCCTTGCTGATCCAGATGAGCTCCTCCTTCACTTTAAGACCTGCATACACTAACAAAGCAAACGATTACATAACACCTGAATAATTCATAAAACAAAGCATATTCATCACATAGACCAAGGAGTAAATGAAATAATTCATTAACAACAAATCATTGAGAAGAATGGACTTATTTGTATTAAGGAAACAAAAAAGGAACCATTACAACCTGAGCCTTGGTGTTGTGCAAGCTCCTCCCAGGGTCCAACAAGAGATTTCCTCTACTTTGACAAGCTCACCCACTTCCAATATGGCAACAAGAAAGGATGGTAATCTCTCCTCACAAGTTTACAATGGAAGTCCTAATTCCAGCAGCATCTACCCTTTGGAATGTTCAGCTTTCAAACTCCCCTCCTCTGGCCCAAGGCCTGTATTTATAGTGTTCTAGAGGAAGTTATTCAGTTCCAACATCAATGGGATACTCCCTCTTTTGGATGGGGTAGCTCCTCTCTTGATGGGA
>APFE031511277.1:4376-21841 GCA_000404065.3 Pinus taeda
TCGTTTGATTGTTAGTGTATGCAGGTTTCAAAGTGAAGGAGGAGCTCATCTGGATCGACGAGGCTGGACTGCTGCAACAAGCGTTGGACTTGAGGTAGGATCGAAAAACACTTGGTTTCTCATAGAATAATGTATGTTTAGGAAGGATTGCTCTTAATTGTCTTGTTTGTCACTAGAGAGTCTTAGACTCCTAGGGAGGTTAGTTTTGTCAGCAAAAATAACTCTTTCCGCATGACAACAAAGACTTCTAAGTGCTTACTTTGCTATTTCTTTAGGCAGAGCCTGTAGAGGGCCAGGTAGCCTCTGGAACTCATCCTCTCTTTAGAGGTGACATGTTCGGTGAATGCCCCTACAGTCTATCTCTGTATAAGAAATAGGAATTTTTTACCTTTTTAGAGGTCACTTGGAGTGTATAGCTCACATTTGCAATTATAGGAAAATCGATACCTTGCACCCTTAAACAAGTACAGTCCATTTTCAGATCAACGAGTGGTCCTGTTAACCACCCTCTTCACATCACCATGTTTTGAGAAGTTCCAAGCTTACCTGGAACCAGTTGCTACCCTAAACACCACTTGTTCCTCAAAAAATGAGTCTACTTTAAACTCTTTTCAGACTCGTTAAATATGAAAATATTGTTGAGCTATTGGCCTCTCTAGCTCGCTAAAGTGATTAGAAGTGCCATCCCTCCTGTATATTTTAATCTTTTTCAAACCTGAGGGATTATATCATGAAAAAGTTTGAGCGCTTGTCTTTTCTGCTCGCTAAAGTTATTGAAAAATCATCCCTTTCATATTATTTTATCCTTTTTCGGACTTAAGAGATTATGCTACGAAAAAGAACTACTGGAGTTTCCTTTTCATCCCTTTTCAAACTCTCTAAACATGAAAAGGACCAAGTTATCCTTGTCGTTAAACTCGTTAAAACAATAGCGACAAACTTGTCCACCCAGACAAGAATGAGTTTCATTGTCACTAGGCTTGCTAAAATGTAGCGACAGGTTTGCCCGAAGGGCAAATTATAGAACAAGAATATGTTATCCTCCTCAAGCTTGAAAAAAATAAAGAGGTACTGGTTAGCAATGACTGGGAAAAAAGGGAAGAAAACCTAAAGAATTTTATTGGTAGTAGGTCACTCTTGAACATGACACTTTCACTCCATCACCATGATTGAGTCGGGTTGGGTTATTCCGTTCACCAGTCATATCACCATTGGTCCTCCATACCATCCATCTTTTGGGGTTAATGCTACCAATCCATCTTAGTGTCGCCAATATGTTCAAGAGAAGTCATTCAGAGAGTTCACCATCCAGTTAATGCCTCATCCACTGCAATACCTTCACCCTCCATTTTTCATGACCACCATTCCTGAACCTTGTATCGTCAGATCATTTTTCACCTCCAGAAAATCATTTTCTTCATTTCATGTCGTTGATTTGGGATACATTAAGGCCCTCCTATGATAGGTCACTTCTTGTCAACATCAGCTCATTATCTAAGAAGTTGACTTAGAAATTACCCTTTCAGTACTTTGAAGCTTGCATGCCTCAATGGCAAGTTTCTCACTTCCGGCGATAGGTTTACATTAATGGTCTTTGACTGAAAGATTTTGCGTGGTATTCGACATCAGATCATATATTCACACCATGTGAATTGTACTATAGTACCTTGAGGGTCATTATCATTATCAGTGATTCCTCTCATGTCTGTTAACAACGTACATTATTGGCTGGTAATCAGGCGATGTCTATCCATGTTCAACTTCAGGACATCTTTTCACATGGATCGATTTGTACATCGGGTGAAGATTGAACGAGTTTGAAGACCCCAGATCTAGTTTCATCCATCTGGGCTGTGATATATTCAGGAATATAAAGACATCAAATGTACATAGAAGATGCACAGATGATCATCCAAGTTGAGAGATGATGACTCTACATATAAAGAATCACTAGTTTGCAACTCCAAACGATTATCTGTTCTATGTACATGAAAATGACTTCATGCTTTAGGGGGCAACTGTTATAGACATATTTGGGCACTGCAACTCCAATCTTATATGTCGATAAACCAAGGGCTCTTTAACCCCTAAATTTTTTTGTCATACCCTAAAGGATCATGGTCAACTGATTACATCATTCCCTAGAAGTTCCACCTGAAAAACCACTCAGAACTGGCCAAAACTAGACCATACTGACTGCTCCATTGTCAGGGTGCGATGCATAATGACTCCTACACTAGCCAAGTGTGATGCATACTAAAGAGGCCTTTTTTGGGGTGCGATGAGTGAGAATGGACAAATGTCCGAGACAGTTTGTTACGTGGATGCTCATGGAATCTTCTAGAAACTTCTCCTATGACACTTGCCTCTCTGAATTTGCCCAAGGATGAGTAAGAGATCTAAGAAATATCCAAGTGGAACCAAGAACAACAAGTGGAATGACACGAATCAAAAACCCAGAGATGACTCACACCCTTGCAGACATCTATAAATGGATCCCTCATCTGAGAGATCTAGGGGCTGGAATTTTGTAATTTGTAAGGAAGTGCTGATAGTTTGTCTTTGAGAACGAACATTGTATTGTTGGGTGATCCTACTTTTCATGAGGTGAAGAGGGCTTTGATGCTGGGAGGATGATGCTAGATTAGAGAGCTGGGTTGTAATTCTCCCTTCTATTTTAATAAAGTTATTTGAGTTTTCCTCCATACAATCGTGTATTTGTGAATGTTGTTATTTGTAAATGCCATTGTATGTTCATTGTATTTCTGATTCTGCAATGCTTATGATATAATAGATCGAGATTATTTGATGGTGTTTTGTTACTTTGTCTCTACAGGCATTCTCTAAATGTGATAAGTAGGAAAGGAGTTGCAAGCTTTGTCAAGGGGGAGAGAGTTCAAGCAAGGAGTCAAGCAGAAGATCCAGTTGGTTCCTTTGCCTCTCTCTTATCTATCATACATAGAGGAAATTCCAAATTGCTTTGATTGTTTGTTTCTAGGATAATTGCCAATCCTATAGGGCTAACATATTGAAAAGACACTAGTTTTCCCATAAACACCGAAATCCCATCTTGAATACTAATGAAAATGAAAAGCCATCATCCGAAACAGCGGCACAGCCTTCGAATCAATATACCCAGTAGTAGGAGGTGGAAACTTCAAACAAAGGGAATGAGAAGGACTCCATGGAAAATGTAGAACCTGTGAAGGTGACATTGTCCACATGCAAGCCCATAGCAGCAGAGTGCCCCAAGATTGACTTATCAAGCCATCGAATCAATGCCCAAATATAGTTTATGAAGGATCATGCACTTATAGGTAAATTCATTGGTTTCTGGCCAACAAAGAAAGCCTTGTAGGGATGGATTGCTTCAAAATGGAAACCAAAAGGACATGTTACCCTATAGCTAGGGCCAAAAGGTTTCCTCAATGCTATATTCAACTGCATTGAAGACAGAAATAGAATCTTAGACGGTGGCCCTTATTTCTTCAATGCAGTGAGTCTGTATTTAAGGGATTGGATTGAAACATTTAATCTAGATAAAGAGGACTTCAGCAGGGCATCGGTTTGGATTCAGATGTACTCTCTGCCTCTAGAATACTAGGATGAAGAATCGCTAAAAGACATTGGAATTGGCCTATGAGAATTCATAAAGATTGCAGAGGAAACAAAGCTCCGAAGCTATACCTCGTATGCTCACATCTACGTTTACATGCGGCTAGGCAAAGCCCTCACGGATTCGGTAAGCCTACTTCATGATGATTTTGAATGGATTCAACCCATAGATTATGAACATATGCCCTTTAGATGTAGAAAATTCCATGCTCATGGCCATCTATTCCAAGTGTGTCCATTAAATTCTTCCCCCAAAACCAATGATAACTCAAAGAATTCTGATTCTGAAGGATTCAACAAGGTTACCAATCGAAAGAAGCATGCCAAAATGCCCCCATCTACCCCCAAAACCCCATGCCCACTTCCTCTGTACCCTCCACTAGTAATAGCTTTGATATTTTGTCATAACATTCCATGCCTGAAGCAGATCTGTCCAAACCTGTTAAACCATCCACCACGCCATCTACCTCAACTCAAGCTACTGGCTCTAGTATACCTTTGCATGATCCAAAAATAGATCAAAATATAGAAGCCTCTCCCTCCATCCCCAACCAGGAGACAAATATAGTTATATGGCAGGCAAAAGGAATGGACATCGACAGCTTTTTATTAGATCCTGCCAATACAACTGACACAATTCCTGAGAGTATCCAACCTACCCACATGGACAAGGAACCAGAGAGATTTGACCTCGGAGACCTAAACATCTTTAGTCTTGAACAAGCTTGCCGAAAGAAAGAGTTTGGCAAAATTCGGGATAGTCAGCTCGAAAATTTGGAAGTAGTCCTTTCAAGAGCACATCAGCAGAGAAACTTAGGCATACAACCAGGTAGCAGTTGGGACAGGAAAAATCTCCACAAAGATAGAAAGAAAAGGGGAAGAAAGACATATCTGCAAAGAGCCATCATCATTGTGGAAATGTTGGTGGAGTCAGGAAGATATTCCAAGTTAACTAAGTACTATAGGTTGTTACCCACTGGTCAGCCATGAAGCTCATCTCATGGAATTTAAGAGGGCTCAATAGCCCTAGGAAAGATAGAATGATAAAAAACATGATACAGCATGAAAGACCACAAATATTCTTTATGCAAGAAACAAAATGCAACACTAATGCATTGGGTTCCATTCTATCTATAGCTTGGCCAGGATGTCATTCAGTTGCAGTGGATGCTTTTGGTGCCTTGGGAGAACTCACCATCGCATGGAATATGCAAGCTATCTTACTCATAGACTTTCATGCCTCCCATCATCTCATATAGGCCACTTTCCACATCATAGGAACCAATATACATGGTCATCTGTCAAATGTATATTTTTCTCAGGACTCATTGCAAAATATTGTGCTGCTAAACACATTGGAAGCTCTCAATTCCACCAGAACACACCCCCTATGGATCACAGGTGGGGTTTTCAACATGATTACTAAACTGGAAGTGAAAAAAGGCAGCAGAGTCAAACTAGACAATGAAAGCAGCCACTTCAGAGATTACATACAAAACAACTGGCTGATAGATTTACCATTGAATAATGGAATCTAAACTTGGAATAATAGAAGATCAGGATCCCAACAAATTTCATCTTGGCTGGATCGATTTCTCATTTCAGACAATGCAATTCACCTGGGAGGAGACATCACAGCCTCAATCTTGCCTCTGTCAGGCTCGGACCATTAGCCCATTTCACTTTAGTGGCAAAAGACTGGGAGACTCTACCAGAAGGCCTTTTTTATTTGAAGCTTTCTGGCTCTCTCATCCAGACTTCAAAAATATGGTCAAAACATCTTGGGAAAACTTCACTCCTCTTGAAGGATCAACCATGTATCAATTCCAACAACGACTAAAGAATCTCAAACGACAAATCAATTAATGGAATCTTTCCACCTTTGGAAATATTTTTCAAGCTCAAAAAACACTTGAGAAAAGCATGATTGAGCTCCAGCAGAGAATTATTGAGGAAGGGAGAACCGAAACTCTAGCAAATCAAGAACAAGATCTTCTTACTCAGCTAGAAGACAGAAGGAAGCAAGAGGAGGTACTTTGGAAGCAAAAATCAAGAATCAGATGGTTAAAAGAGGGGGAAAGGAATACCAAATTCTTTCATCGCACCACCATACAAATATGAATGCATAATAACATTGCACAACTTCAGAATCAACAGGGAGAAAGAATGGAAGAACATGATGACATTGAGAGAGAACTCCTCACCCATTTTAAATCTGTACATCAAGAGCCTCAAGTAAACAAGCAACCGGCCATAAACAAAATTCTTCAGCATGTGACTAAAATTATAACAGAAGAGCACAATCAGCTACTACTTCAACTGGTTACTCTTTTGGAAGTCGAATCAGCAATAGCTCAATTGAAAGATGGGAAAGCCCCTAGACCTGATGGATTTACCTCCAACTTTTTCCATCACTTCTAGGATCTCATCAAACTGGAGGTTCGGAAAGTTGTGAAAGAATCTCGAACTATGCATTGGCTTCTTCCGTCTCTAAATGCAACCTTCATAGCTCTCATTCCCAAAGAAGATCAGCCAAATACTCTGGATAAGTTCAGGCCCATAGTGCTCTGCAATGTTATCTACAAAATCATCTCGAAAGTCATTACCAACAAACTCAAGCCACTGCTCCCTATGCTCATCTCGTAGGAACAAACAGGATATGTGGAGGGACATCAAATCCTAGATGGCATAATTCTGATGCATGAGATCATTCACTCCCTAAAGCACAACAAACAGGCAGGTATGCTTCTCAAAATTGACTTATCTAAAGCATTTGACAAATTAATCTCGACATATATAAAACAAATGTTTACAGTTTTTGGCTTCAGCCCAACCTGGGTCAGATGGGTTATGAATCTCATTTCATCCACCTCTTTCTCCATCTTGGTAAATGGCATCCCCTCTTGCCCCTTCTCCCCCTCTAGAGGCATACGTCAAGGCGATCCCCTCTCCCCTTTTCTTTTTTGTCCTCATGGCAGAAGGCTTAGGTCATCTCATAAAGCATGCTCTTCATTATCAAAACCTTAGAGGCATTTCTGTCCATGGATCCTCTGCCATCACTCATCAACAATTTGTGGATGATAATATGTTGTTTGGTCACCCTTCAATCCAAGAAGCTTATACACTCAAATCCCTGTTAGATACTTTCTCTGAGGCTTCAGGAACTACCATTAACAATGTTAAGTCTTAGGTCTTCTTCTTTCATACTCCCTCAATAACACAAAGAAATATAGGTAGAATCCTGGGTTTTACTGTCGCCAATCTTCCCTCCAAATACTTGGGTACACCATTGATCGACTCTGCTATAAAGCACGCATCTTGGCACCTACACCTAGAAAAAATTGAAGGCCACCTCTCTTTATGGACTTATAGAGCCCTCAATATGGCAAGCCGGCTCGTTCTTGTCAAAGCAGTACTACAAACTATGCCTCTATACCTTTTCTCTATTCTCGCAGTGTCGAAGTGGGTGCTAAAAACTATCAAGGACATACAACGCAACTTTCTCTGGGGATCCTCAGGGCAAAATCGCAAATGGGTCTTAGTGAAATGGTCAACAGTTTGCACACCAAAAAAAGAAGGGAGGGATTTCACTATGGGATCCTCAACATAGTAACGCAGTGATGGGGGTGAGACTATGGTGGAAATGGTTATCAACCCCACACACACCATCGGCCAAATTATGGACAACAAAATATGCAAATAATCGACCACCGGAAGACCTTATCAGACTCACAAATAATGATGCAGGCTCTCTAATTTGGAATGCGGCAAAACAAAACAGGGCAATGATACAACAACACAGTTTTTGGGAGATTAGAGATGGTGGCACTGCTAGATTTTGGGTTGACTCACGACAACAATGACCCAAATTATTAGAAGCCATACATCCCCAAAATCCTAAGGAACATGCTATTCAACAACATGAAAAACTCTCTCAGCACTAGACTCAACATATCAACCAGGGATATAGGCAATGGAAAAAGGCAGAACAAATCATTCATCAAGAAACATAGGACTTCTACAAAGAAATGGACACAGAGCTCAACAATAGGAAAATCAGATATTCATATAAAAATGACATTTTAAGATGGGGATATGGGGATACACCCCGCGGGGGGATTTTTTCAACTAAGGAGGCATATGGTTTGATGATTCAAACTCAGGAACCCATGGAACCAGTCTGGGAACATATGTGGACCCCTGGAATATGGCCCAAAGTATCTACTTTCATATGGTTGCTCTATCATAGAAGAATTCTAACATGGGATAATCTCATTAAAAGAGTTTTCCATAGACCCTCATACTACCCCAATTGCAATCAGCAAAACAAAACCATTCAGCACCTCATGGACTCGTGCAACTTGGCCAATAAATTATGGGAAAAACTCAGCTTCAGGTGTTAAAGAAGTTATAGAATTTTAGGGGATATTATCAACACCATTCGTAACTGGGTCTCCGCTCCCTACAACAACAAGCTACTAAATCCTCTATGGCAAGTCCTTCCAGGTCTACTTCTTTGGACAATTTGGAAGGAAAGAAATAAGCGAATCTTTAAGAATCAATGCACTCCCCTGGACATCATTTGGAGCAATTTATGCCAGAATATTCAAGAAACCTTGGCTCTCCAGAAATGGCAGGCAGATGATCTTCCTACTCAAGCACAGGAATGGAATATTTGGGAGAATTGGCATATCCTGATTCCGCCTGTTCAGGATGATCTCAACATCTCTCCCACCACTTTTAGCCCTTCCATTCAATGGAATCCCCCTCCAATAAGTATGATCAAGTTAAAATTTGATGGTGCCTCAAAAGGAAACCCAGGCAAGGCAGGATATGGAGGTATATTTAGGAATCATGAAGGCACCCCTCTTTTAATTTATTTTGGATCAATTGGTTGGGATATGAATAACTCAAAAGAACTGGAAGGTCTATGGAAGGGACTTTGTTTGGCTCATCAATACAATTTTCACCCTGTTGCTCTTTTAATTTATTTTGGATCAATTGGCTGGGATATGAATAACTCAACAGAACTGGAAGGTCTATGGAAGGGACTTTGTTTGGCTCATCAATACAATTTTCACCCTGTTGTGATCGAAGGGGATTCCCAAATCCTCATCAACATGGCCAATCAAATTCAACTAGGGAGCCCGCCTTCCAAAGTGGATACTAGCTGGAGACTGGCGGCTCGTTTAGAACTCATTGAGAAATGGTTAAAAAACAGAAGAGCTATCACCTTCAATCATGTCAAGAGGGAAGGCAACAAGGTTGCTGATCTTTTGGAAAATACAGGGGTAGACAATGACCAAGTACTTAGATCAGGATCCCTCACCATCCTCAATGATAACAGTCAATTACAAGAATGCACTGCCCTGGTGCACAAAGAAGAAAAACTCCCGGATGCGGGTGTTTTCAATGGTTGATGCAATGATGGAGATACAGGTCGGCAAGTGGCGTATCCACATGTCCACTCATAATCTCACACACCGTGCCATAAAAATGTCTTATAGCCCTTCATAAATGTGCTTCAATGTTGCACTCACACCAATTTACCACTGCCATCCCGCCTCGACTCTTCATAATGGAGAGCTCAAGCGCTCTTTGGCACACATCCTTGTCTGTTTATGCTCCTCTACCTCTGAAATGTAAGTGCCCACTAGCTGTCGTGGAGCCAAGCACTCACACGACAACAAGCAGGAGATGCCAAATTCTCTGTTGTACAGAGTTTGGGAAGGGCAACCACTATTCGTAGAGCCTATTATGTAACTTGACCCTCGCTTCTGAACCTTCCGCCTCTGATAACACCACCCTAAGTGACCATTTCTACTCCGTTCCTACTCCTCACAGTCAGTCCCTTTCTCCCTATGACATTATGCCTCGGTTGTGTCAGTGAATGTGTTGCAGGAGGGGCAGAAGCAGAGGTAGAATGCTCCATTCTTCACCCTCAACTATCTTTGAATCCTCCTCCCCCTCGTCAAATAATTTCTTGGCTTGTTATCTTGATACACACAGTGGCAGGGGTTGCACTCACATTATTAGCTCCTAGCCTTCACAAACTTGTCATCAGCTACTGCTCTCCCTTCCAGCTCTCAACATTCTAGTTATACAGCTCACTTCACATACCAATGCTCTCTGGATCGACCTCTTATCAAGGCCACCATAATAGTTACGTTTTAGGAGGAGCCTTCCATCACTGGAGGACATCCCACTAGCATAATGGAGAAGAATGACACTACTTAGGGTGAGCTTTCTGCTCTGAATTCTGATAGTAGCAGAGCAAAATCGAGGAAATCTGGACCACCCCACGGTCGGCAAGAGTGAGAAGGAAGATACGGGTGAATTGCAAAAAGAAGAGGATGAACTCGATGCCTACAGGTGCCTAATTCTTGAAGAACACCCATCGACACCAAATGAAAACTAAACCAACATGTTTCTTCAGGTTTTAGGTTCCCGACACCCAGTCCTATGGGTTTATTTCTACATTTTTGAGTAAAATAGTTAGTTTTGAAGTTGTTTTCAAAAGAATATCACACTATGCTAACATGTTGGTTTCCCCTGCAAGAGCAGCAAATCTATTTTGGACTGGATTGGTTTCCCTCTTCTGGGTAGTCTTCATTTTGTTTTGGTTGCAATATGCCATGAAATTTGGCTAAGAACTGCAGAGGCTAGTGCCTCCATGTATCATTTTGTTAGAGTAATAGATTTTAGACATATTTAGGAAAAAAAGAAAAAGGTAATAGTCCATCCATGAAAAGTGTACGTTGTGCTGGATAATAAGTTTATTTTCCTGAGATGAAAAATCTTATGGAAATTTTCCAGTTGTCAAGTAATTTGCTACATCATAATACGAGGGTGTTTTAATAGTTACAACAAACAAATATTCATCCGGGAATTAGCTTTCAACTAGGGAAGAATAGACTGCAACTAGAATTCTTGAAAAAACTTCTACAACAAGGTTTTCTTTTCCTGTATTATCTTTTATGGTAATGTCAAACTCCATGCAACGGAAATAACTAGTGATTTACTACACCATTGGTAATAGGTTTCTTAGCTAAATAACAAATGGTAGAATGATCAATGTACAGAAAAACTCGATATCCTTTTATGTAATGGTGAAATTTATTTATGACATAAATAACAGCAAAAAATTATTTTTCTGTCACAGTGTAATTCAGTTCAGTCGGCGTAAGGTTCTTACTAATGTAATAAATTGCATAAGGCTTGCTATCCTCTTCTTGTCCGAGGACTGCTCCTATCATTGTATCTGATGCATCTGAGGATATATGAAATGGTAAATTCCAATTTGGTCCCCGCAATACAAGATCTATTAAGACCATCCTCTTTAGATCTACAAAATTAGTATCATATATATCAGTCCATTCAAATTCCAGATGTCCAGTCAATACATATAGAGGTGCTACAATTTTTTATAAATTTGCTATAAAAAATCAATAATAAGAATCATAACCAAGGAAACTACTAACCTCTAACTACATTCGATGGTTCGAATTTAAACAAGGATGCAAAAAATTACAAATATAACCATAAATGCAAAGTTGTAGCAGAAATAACACTTCATTTCATTAATATCAAATATTGAAATATGCTTACAAACAAAATGGAAATAAAACTAGCTCGAGTGATGGTAGCTTATCTCTGAGGAGATGTGGCGGCTACATGCCTCTGAATCGTGTTACAGTGAGGCTTGAGGACCTATTTATTATTGAAAAACATGATAAAACCCTAAACAACCAAAACCCTAACCCCAAGAGATGAAACACCAAGAGTTTATGGGCCCCGTTGGGGTTAGTTGGGCACCCAACTTCTCGGGGTCATAACTTGGTCATATTATCCCCATTTGGCGCGTATGATACCTTGTTGGAAAGGTCCCTCCAAATACTACAGGGTTTGTTGTAGGCCTTTGCCTATGGAAATGGGCCTATATCGGACCTCAAAAAAATGTCACTTAGGGGGTCAAAACTGCTCTGGAAGTTCAGGACCTGAAAAACTACTAAAAGTAGTAAATGTTGAAACAAACATGGAAACAATTGAAAACGACTGGAGGTCTACGTGGAATAGGGGGGTGGCCACCAATATCCACATAGATCATTCCTCCCCCCTTAGGAATCAATGGTCCCCATTACGTGCATAGCCTCCATGAAGTGAGGAAAGTTATGTTGAATCTAGTCCCTAGTGAGCCACTTGCCTCGGTGCAGGATTTGGTCAGCTTTGACAACTTGATATAGTTGGATCTTCTGTTGGTGAGTGTTCTCGACCTATGTGTCCATAATCTGATCAGTTGTGGCATGTTCCATGCAATCTAGATTTAACCCTATTGGTGTGAGATGTTCTACAATGTCAGATGTGTCCAGTAATGGTGGGAATTATGGTCAAAGGTGGTCCACATTGAACACTAGTTGCAGACGAAGGAATGGGGGAATACTGAGCTCAAAAGCATTGTCTCCCATAGCCTTGGTAATGGTGTAAGGGCCATATCAGATTGGTCTAAGTTTCCGATGGGCTCCAGTGAGGCATTCTTTCTACAAATGAAACCATACTTTTTCGCCCACCTCAAACTTGTGTGGCACACAATGTTGATCATGTCGTTGCTTGTACTTGGCATTTGACTTCTCCAAGATGTCATGAGCCTGATGACATATATGTTGTGTGCGTTCAATAAATATGGCTTCTTTATCCGCCTTGGACAATAAATGTGTGGATTTTGTCTGTGTAGTCGCCTGAGGCATGGCAACATTAATCAGGCACAATAGTTGAAATCCTAGACCCACTTGAAAGAGACTGCGACCAGTTGAGCTATGGACAGTTGTTGGGACGAGGTCCCCTGGGTCAGTTTTGTTAAAATATTGTAAGTCTCTACATTTTGAGGAGTGGAGCGCATAGTGTGCAAGTCAATAGGAGTCAAGGGGTTTTAGGAAGGTCAAAACCCCTTACATTTTCGCATTGTTTTGAGATCCGCCCATGGTTTGCAGACCATGGTATTATAATAGAAAATAGTATATAAAAGGGTGTCTTAGCGAGTCTAAGGAAATCAATTAATGAATAAATGGGATTTTAATGTGTTAGGATTTTGTACAATTTTTATGTGTTTTTTGCGAAGGGGAAGGCTCCTGTAGCTGAGTGTACGAAGACCTTGGTAATTCCGTAGCTGACTGCGGGGGGCCTTGCATCTGTGTACGCGGTGTCTGGAAAGTTTGTATAAAGAATATATGAAGTAATAAAATATATTTGAAGCAATTTTGTGCGTATTTTTGTATTCTTGTGCAATTTTTGTACTTACACACAACTGACTGACATTTATTTGTATTTTATCTTAAGTACTCTGCGAAGATCTGGATCTACTATTATATGTTAATTTATGCAAGATTAGAAATTTACGCGAAGTTTATAGTTGTCTTTAACGAAAAATCACTTAAATTCGGAAATTTCATGAATAGGGGTTCGTGAAGGTTAGATCATACCTAAAACTAAAAAAGCACCTTAACCCCACATCACATAGCCTTCTAGATGTAGAAGCCTGGTTCTAGCATCCCCTAATACTGCCTCGGGTGAGACTGCAGCCTGCACTACGCGGGTTGTTGCCAAAAGGGCCAGTAGTGTAGGTTTTTGTTGGTTAGCGCAGCTAACTCTAAACCTAGGTCCAAGCTCCCTCAAGCCAATAAGATCTCTATTACAATTATGTTGCACATATGGAAGACTCTCATCCTAGGTTCAAGGATGCTTGGAGTTGTACATTCGGAGTATGTGCACTATCATCCTGTTGACGACCTCCGTCTGCCCATCAGTCTGGGGATGAAAGGCATTCGACTTGGTGAGCTTGGTGTCCAATAGTGTCCAAAAGATTGACCAAAATGTGCTCAATAACCTGCCATCATGATCTGATATAATGGTGTGTGGGATCCCAAAATGTACCCATTCGCATTCAAAGAAGATTTTGGTAGCATCCTCTGTTGTGATACTCTTCTTGTAAGCTGCCAATATAACCATCTTAGAAAATTTGTCCATGACCACAAATACACAATCATTACCATGTTTGGTAGAAGGGAGGCCAAACATATACTCCATGGAGATGGATTCCCATGGTTAGCTGGGAGTTGGCAGAGGAGTGTACAGGCCTTGCTTCTTGATGGATGGCTTGGTGATGGCACAAGCAGTGCATGATCTGATATATTTCCCAACATCCAGTCATATTTTGGGCCAATAGAAGTACTTTTGTAGTACAACCACATTTTTCTCAACCCCAAAATGTCCTGCGATCCAACTGTAGTGCACCTCCCAAATTAGTTTGGCACGCTCGCTTAAAGGAACACAAACGTGGCCGAGGTATCATAATAATGAATCCTAGAGGTGGAAATCAAGAACTTCCTTCCCATCTACTAGCATCTGGTATGTGGAGGCAAACTCTATATAATTTTTGTATAGTTGCATCCATCCAAAGGTCTCGTGACCACAAGAGTTGAGAACAGTAATTAGTGCTACAATTGGGGGCTGGCTGAGGTAGTATGCAACATGATTGGTATTGCCTTTTTTGTATTTAATGTTCAAGTGGAATTGTTGTAGATATTTAGACCACTTCTGATGGTGATCATTCCGCAACTTCCCCTATATCTGTAGAAATTGAAGAGGTCGATGATCTGTGTGGATGATTGTCTCCTTCCCTAGAATGTAGTTCTTCCATTGTCAGCAAGCATGCACGATGGAATACATTTCTTTATCATAGGTGGGGTACTTTTGAATTGTATCAGAAAGTGTCTTACTATGATAGGTCACTGAATGCTTGTACTAGATGAGGATTGCACCAATAGCATATTCTGAGACATCTATCTCGATTTCAAATAGTTTCTACAGGTCTAGCAGTATGAGTATCAGTGTAGAGCAGAGGCAGCGCATCAACTCAACGAATGTCTTCTGTTGGGACTCAGACCAAGAAAACTTTGTTTTTTCCCCACCCTTAGTAATCTGACTCAAAGGCCAAGTGATATGGGGAAATCCCAACGTGGACCTCCGATAAAAATTTACAAGACCCAAAAAGTTGCAAAGCTCTATTAGAGTGGTTGGGACTGGCCAAACCTGAATGACTTGGATCTTGGTCAGGTCCACATGCACACCACACTCATCTATGATGTACCCCAAGTATTGGACCTGGCTCATGCAGAAGGTGCATTTCTCCAAGTTGGCACACATTTTGTGATGTCGAAGGGTTTGAAGGACCTGTTGAATGTATAGCAAGTGTTCTTCCCAACTCTTGTTGAAGATGAGGATGTCGTCCAGATAAACCACCACGAACGAGTTGGTGAAGGGCCACAAGATGTCATCAATTAGCCTCATAAAAGTAGCGGGGGCATTTGTCAACCAGAAGGGCATAACCAACCATTCAAAAAGGCCTTCCTTGGATTTAAAGGCAGTCTACCATACATCTGTGGGCTCTATTGGAACCTAGTGATAACCAGACTTCAGATCAATCTTGTTGAATTACTTAGCCCCCTTGAGTTGATCCAATGGGTCATCAACCCATGGGATTGGATACCTATTCCTGACAATGATTTTTTTTAATGCCCGATAATCAATGCATAAACTCCAAGTTTTGTCCTTCTTCTATACTAGTACAATCAGACTCCCACAAGGCGAGGCTATTGGTTGGATGTGCTTTTTTTCAGCAACTCCTAGATTTTCCACTTAAACTCTTCATTTTCCATAATGGAGCAGTGATATATCGACTTGTTGGGTAGAGCTTCTCTGGAAGTCAGATCAATTAAATGCTTGACCTGACAACGCAAGGGTACCCCTGTGGGTGAGGAGAAGATGTCCCTATATTCTTCCACGATCACATCCACCTGCTTTTACTGCTTGGAGGAACCCTTCCTGGGGGCCATGGACGTGGCTACAACCTTCCCATTACTTTGAGAGTGAATCAAAAAGAAAACAAATTTCCCAGTCTGGGAGATGACCTTCCCCTTACTGTAGAGATCAAAGAGGTGGCGGTAGGTGGGGCTACCTTCGGTATCCTGTATAACCTAGTACCCAAAGAAATAATAATAGAGCAAGGTCTAGACTCATATATAGCATGACGCTTCCATAAACATGGTTGTCCTAATAATACATCACAAACTTTAAGAGGAGAAACATCACACAATACTTCATCCATAAAGGGCTTGATGTTGTAGGGAAGGCAACATTGTTGGCTGATGCAGAGATCTCATCCTTGGTGAAGCCACTCGATGGTGTATGGTTACGGATGTGCTGTAGTTGGTAAGCCTATCTGCTTCATGACCTCTACTGAAATGAGGTTCTTTTGGCTCTCGTTGTCGATAATGAAGTACAGTGGAGAACCCTTCACACACATCTGTGAGTAAAATAGGCGTCCCCCTCTTCTGGATCTTACGACTCAATATTTTGGACCTTGGTGGTGGTCATAGTGGCACTGGGTTGCGCATCAATGATATGCTTCCCTTTGTTATTCCCTTTGTCGAGTTCTGACAGAGAATTGGAACATGTGTCAGACTCATTTGAGGAGTAGGAAGTTTAAGAATTACCTCGATCTTGGCTGGATCTACTTGAATGCATGTAGCAGAAATAAAATGTCCCAGAACTATGCCCTTTATCATCATCATGTGACATTTTTTGTGACTAAGGCATAATCTGGTGGCTATACATTGTGCAAGAACTTTCTCAAAATTTTGCAAAGCTTGATCAAACTCATCAGCATAGGGGGTAAACTCATCCATATATAGTTCAAGTCCCTCACTAATCAAGTCAGAAAAAATACTAAGAATTTCCCTTTGAAAAGTGGTTGGTGCATTCCACAGCCCAGATGGTAAGATTCTATATGAAAATGTTCCCTATAGATAGGTGAATGTAATCTTGTCTTGGTCTTCAGGGGAAATAACATAGTTACCGATCAAACGAGAAAATGACCTAGTACCCGTTTTTTTGAGGTAGCAAAAAATCACTCGATTTTGAAAAGTAGTGATTCAGAATAAACATTTTTTTAGCATATTTTCAGCACTTAAAATTTTCTTATGTATCAAGTATGAACATTTTTTTTAAATGTTAGTGATTTTGTGATGCTCTTAACCTGCAAATGATACCCAAATATAGAATATGCGAAGAAAAGATACCCAGAACATAGAATATGCGAAGAGAAGACACCCAGAACACAGAATAGCAATGATTTTATTATTCAGAGAGTAATGTTCACTTGCCTCTTCGAGGGGGCAACCTCCAATAGAGCAGAGCTCGATTACAAAATAAGACACGATGCTCCTCGCAGGGAGTCTCTATCCTTTATATATGACTCATACATGCAATACCACGGGCCAATACCGTGGTATAATACTAATACCATCTATCTAATACTACGACCCATTTGCAACTAACTGTGGTTCCGTTATTAATTGCGGATTAACCACTTACAATTATTAATATGGGCTTTATTCACTCTTGACTATGACGTGGTCCCATTACATAGATAAGGGGGTTAGGGTGGGACCCTAACATGCCCTCCCCCTTAAGACTAGCCTTGTCCTCAAGGCTGAAGCTGCGGAAAGTGCTGCAGAATAGTGGCTGGCTCCCAAGTTGCATCTTCTGGAGAGGTGTCTTTCCATTTGACTAGGACTTCCTTAATCATGCGGCCGCTCAGTTGCTTGACTCGCGTGTCGAGGACCTGTTCTGGTTGAAGCTAGATGGACCCTTCTTCGTCCAATTCTGGTAGACTGGTCTGAATTCGGCAATTGTTCCCAATCACTTTCTTGAGGCATGAGACATGAAAAACTGGATGGATTTTTGCAGTAGGTGGCAAGGCCAACTTGTAGGCCACTTCTCCAATGCGCTGAAGT